>VYYJ01000840.1:0-42685 GCA_021029165.1 Cyphoderus albinus
ACAATTTCCGCTGTGCCGGAAAGGGCAATCTGAGACTATTGCGATATAATTATGCGATTTTAATCTTCCCCTTAGCAAGTTATGATTTTGACTATTTAGGGAATATGGTGAATTTTGCATATTATAGCGAATTAAATTCTCTCTCTAATGATGTAATGCTCACTAATAATATCTGATTACAAGTATCAAAATTGACAAGGTGAAAACCGGCTAATAATTAAGTGTCACCTGATAGTACAAATTCATTGATATATACCTTATATCCTATCTTTAGGAAAATGATAAAAATTATTGAATGTGATTCCATAATTAATTAACTATAATGGGCAGTCGGAATGTTCCTTTCCCATGTAGAAATTTTTGCGAAATTGCAACATTGCAAAAATTTGCAACTTTCATCAAATGCCTTTTTTAGGATGTCTTTATACAGTTTGATCATTTAGGAAAAATTATGAAATCAGCATCTGGTAGGAAATTATATTCTCTATCAGATGACGTAAAGTTTACTGATAACTTCTGATTACCAGTGTTGATATTCATATGAGAAGAACTGTTTATTAATCAAGGGTCAACTGGCCGTACAAATGCCTTGGTCTATAACTTTAATCTCATCTTTAGGAAAATGCTAAAAGATGTTCCCAGTAATTCATCAATTGATTAACTACAACTAACATTTGAAATTTTCCTTCTCCATGTAGAAAATTTAAGAAAATTGCAATATTGCAAAAATTCGCAAATTTCAAAAATTGTTTTTTTGACTGTCTTAATACATTTTGCACATTTAGGGAAAATGGTGATATACGCATCTTGTAGAGAATTTAATTCTCTATTTAATGACGTTAAGTTCAGTAACAAAATCGGATTACAAGTATTCGCATTCACACGATGAACTTCGTTAATAATTAAGTGTAACATAATAGTACAAAAGTATTGTTCCGTAAGTTTAATTCCATCTTTAGGAAAAGGCCAAAAACTCTTCAAGGTAATTCCTGAATTGATTAATTATAATTAACATTCAAAATTATTCTCTCCCCTGTAGAGAATTCTGCAAAATTGCGAAATTGCAAATAATTAATATGAATGTATTTTTCTATTTTGAACATTTAGGGGAAAATGTGACATATGCATCTTGTAGAGAATTTAATTCTCTATTTAATGACGTTATGTTCAGTAACAAAATCGGATTACAAGTATTCGCATTTACCTGATGAAACTCGTCCATGATTAAGTTTAGCATTATAGTACACATATCTTGTTCTCTAATTTTAATCCAATCTTTAGAAACCTGCTAATAGATGTTCTAAATAACTTATTGATAGATTAACTATCATTATCCCTAAAAATATTCTTTCCCCGTGTGGGAAATCCATGCAATTAACTATTTCTGAATTGCATTCCAGTATTATGCAAGCGGTGCCTTGACATAGTGCGATGACTATGACGGTGAAAGTGGTGTCGGACGAGTCGGGCCAGGATATTACTACATACATGCAATCCATTACTATCCGCACCAACATCTGATCATTGCCATTGCTTCTATTTTTTAGATTACCATTCATTCCAGTCCATCCTCCTCCGTCTAGCTAGTCACAGAAAAAGTTATTTTCGCCAACCCAACTTTTTTCCTCTTTCCTCTCCTTTTTTCATCAGCTTCACTCCTGTAAAAAGTCAAACAGCATCGGGAGCGGTCTTCTGTCTAACAAAGTCTCTAACTTTTCTATTCTGTAGACTGGTACTAAAAAACGAAGTTGTGGCGGTTGTTCAGCTTTTGGCTTGTAGCTTGGACTTTTGGACACCTACACTTATACAAACGATGGTTTTTTGTATGTTTTTATTGGTTGTACGAAGCAAGCCAGCAGCAACTTTGACACATATCACGGAAAAAAGCTCATGCTTCCACTCGCTTCTCTTCTCTTCAACTTTTTACCGCTTCCTATTCAACTATGATTCTGATTCTACGGCTTTTTACCTTTGTCGGACAAAAAATATTGTTACTTCTGGTGCACTCCCTCCCATCGCATCTAATTTCCAATCGGCATGCGATGGTATCCAATCAACTGTTAAGTTAACTTTTAAAGACGCCAATGGAAAAGTTTCTTTTATTAAGCAATGTACCGTGGACCGTAAACCATGATGATGCGGAACATAAAATATTTTGTACTGTGGTCGTGTAAGACTAATCTCGTTATTAGATTGGGCACACATTAAAAACGCATAAATGACACGATCATTCATAACAGGACTATCATAATATAATCACAATCACCATTTCACTCTGTTGCTACTAACTGACGAGAGGAGTATAAAAAAGCATTTTTGTGCCACTTTCACCTTTCCGCTATTTTCTGTTCGTCTGCCTTTATTCCATTAAGATTATTATTGTTATTGTTATTAGTCTACAACAAGCATAACATGAACAAGATGGTAAAAGGGAAAGAGAATGGAAACGAAAATGTTTTAGCCGTCAGCAGATACAATCAAAAAATTGCTTGTCTCCAGACTCTTTATTTTTCTGCCTTTGCTCTTTTTTCGTCGTTTATTTGAGACGAAGAAATGCGAGAAGAAAGAAAGGAAAAAAAAAAGAAACTATTTTGGTTCAACTATGCTGATCATATTATGTTAGAGCAATGATTGTATTTTTCGGGAAAACTCGGGGAAAATTCTTTTTTTTCACAAAGGAACATCTTTTTTCATCTTAAATGTTATAACATCATAAAATATAATATACCTTACTGACTGAGTCAAGTCGAGACTTCGTTTTCTTTGCACTTTCCTCTTGGAGTCAGGTGTGCAAAAGAGCCCTAACGAAGAAAATCTCTGCTTTCCTCTCTCACTCTTTTCCGAGTTCTTGTTTCAAGAAAAAGAAGAAAAAATTACCAAATTGGAGGCAAGTTGTACAGAGTGAGGAAGAGCACGGTACATGCACACTATTACTACTCCACAAGGATGATTCGCAAAAATAAAAGGAGGAAAGAAAGAAAAGAATGAAGGATGCCTGTTTGCTTGGCTGGCCAAGTGAACTCAAGTGTGATGATACAAAAGGAAGGAAGGAAGAAAAAAGAGAATGGATAAAAAAGTGAAGAAGAGCATGAAGAAGACGAAGAGAGGAATGAAAACAAGTCAAAGAGTTAAGTGTCAGCGTCAGCTTATGGAGGAGTCAGGTGCTGACAAGAGCATGGAGAAATGATGATGATCATTTCTCTTTCGCTTGAAGGAAGTACGTGAGTTGGAAATTTATAGGGGAGAAAAAGTCCAAATACAGTAAACATTGTTGCAGTGGTCGGTGGCAGTGGTAGCAGATCTACTTGGCACCGTGGTTCTCTCTATGGCACTCACCTGTTCCGGGAACACCAGGATAACATGACGAATGAAAACGACTCATCTCATCTTTCACCAACCAACACTCGCATAGCATTTTAGCAATAAAGTGGTGTGTGTAATTTCAACTGTCATCATCGTCATCATCAGAATTCACTATCGACTTACAGAATACGAAAGATGAAGAAACAAGATGGAGATGGCAGAAAAGAGAAAGAGGAAAAGAAAATGGCAAACTCTTCTTTGAGTTTCTTTTTACTTTATTGAGAGAGAGACTTTTAATTTGATTTGAGAAAAAACGGGGATAATTCCGTAAAACATTACGTACATTCATTGGAGAAAAGTTCAAAGATCAGAGGTCACAATCACACGCATACCATGGCTTTTTGTTCTTTACTGTGATTAGCTTGGAGCATTTTTTAAAAACTAAGGTTGTGTGTTCCAATCCCAAGGAAAGAAAAGAGAAAAAGGCGTTGTATGAGGTCCTTCATTTCTTCCTCCCTGGAGCACCTTTAGGCTAAGTTGGGTTAACTTAAGGATGTGAAATAAGGCTGATCATATCGCAATCAAAAGAAGTCTATGATGCTTTATCAAATGGACGCCCTCTCTACATTTCTCAACCTTTCTCGCCTTTGACTCCACTTGACTTTTGTGTCAGTTCCTTTTATGGCCATGATCTATCAACTTTTGTCATTATTTAACACCGTCATAACAGTGGCATAGCTTTGCCTCAGATCTGCTTTTTCAACTTTCTCATACTTAAAAGAAAGTAGCCGAATCAGCAGAAGAGGAGAGAAGGACCTAGATAGAGTGGAGCAACACCCCCGCCGGTGAAGCATGAGATTTTTGTCTTTGTGTAATGTAACATTGAAGAGAGAGAACAATCTGATCTAGATGCCTAAAATAATATTAAGCTTTTAACTTTCCGGTGAAATCTGGAGAGAAAAGGGCTTTCATCCGCCGCCGACACGAATAACAAGATCTAACAATAAAGAAAGGAAGAATTAACTTGTCCTCAACGTCTTTCACTCCACTGCCGCTGTTGCGCTCCTGGCGTTTACATGTACACTTACACAACTACTCGCAACCTTCGAATTTCACTAAAATGACAAAATAAAGAGTAATATAATTTTACAAGTTATAACATAATCCTTATGATGGTAATATTGTTGTACGGTATAGTTTGTCTCTTTCAAAAGCGAAAACGGACACAATTTTTTTTTGTTCTCTTCAAACAAATAAAAAGGTTAATATTGTGTTTTATTTTATTACATTATAATATTCTATACTACAAAGTGTGTTGTATTTTGCCCCTTTTAGTCCGCTTTACCTGGCTACTCTGGGGCCAGGTAGGTTGGAGTTGGAATGGAAGGATTTCACAATCGTTCTTTTGTACTTTTGTATTCAGATTGCGTTTCCACTTTCATTCTTTTCTTCTTGGATACTCTCTTTGTGCTCCGTGCTGTGCTTTCCCCTGATCAGAGTTTTGTTACATGAAAATGAAAATGAGACGAAGGTGGAATGGAATGAAAGGAATTGAAAGGATGAAAGAGCTACAGAGTTTTTAGTCTATTAGGAGAATGAAAGAAAACTTAGCTTGGAACGTAACGTAATGTATCACAGTGAAATAGTGAAAGCTATGGCGTTGCATGCACCACGAAAGCAAAGCAGGAATGTTTCTTTTTGCTCGCTTATTATGAATTTTTCTCAGGTTGTATATATGAAGAAAGTTTGACTTTGAGCAGATAATAATGATGATGATTATGATAATGCCTATAGTAATATTTATGATGCGATAGTAAAATATTATACTGTAATGTAGTGAGTGAAGAAAGGGTAAGTATACCAAAAGGACACCAGTCAGATTTTTCCTTATTTGTTTTGAGCGAAAAAAATCACTTAATTATTTCTTATTATTTAAAGGAAGGGGAAAAGATCCTTGTCATTTTAAGAGAAGAAATCTGACAAAGTTGGTACACTTTGAAAAGTTATTTTTTACAGGCTGGCCATAATAATAGTAATAATAATAACATCTGCTGCTGTACGGGACGCAAGAAAAAAACCAAATTTGTCTTTCGCAACTCGGGTCAAACTCAACACAAAAATATAGCGGAAAGGGTAAAAAAGTTGAACTTGTTCCGTTCCGAGGTAGACTGCAATAAAAAGGAGATTAATTTCAATTTCTTACTGTATCATGCCCCACCATCTGCATCTGTCGGTCATGATCTTAATAATACACAAATTACCCTGTGGCCTGTATTGTTCTTTCTACACGCAAACAAAATGAGTTCATACATTCCTACCGCATGCTAGACTGGAAAGGTTTTTGACGCAGGATGTTTTATTAGTTTGTTTGTACTTAACTTTAAATAATAAATTCTTTTATATCTTTTCTAATATACATAATATAACACACGTTTTCAGATGTTGAGAGTTGAGTACACAAAAAGTCATCTTCTGACTCTCTTAATTTGGAGTAATTTAATTTAGCATTAGAAAGTTGGACAGTTAATGAGTTATAGTAGACAGGAGCTGTCCGTTGAAGAGGATGGGGATACTGTTTTATGATAAAACGTTGTAATATTATTATTCCTTCCTTCCGTTTGTTTGTAATATCGTGTACTAATAAAGCCTGTCTCTAATTTCTTCCAGCTTCCGCCCCCACGAGAAGGAATATTAAATAAAGTTTACGTAGGAGATCGAAACTCCAAGTATAAAATTAACTGTCAGCATTGACTTTTCAGGTATTCAAGTCTGCCATATACGTTTCTGTGCAAGCAGCAAGAAAGTAAAATTAATCGCTTGTCAGTAATGAGAGAGGACGAAAGGCAACGTGTATATGCTAAATTCTGATTAGCTATTATTATGTAACTTGATATAAATAAATTGGCCCATGCAATATACCAAGGTATATTATAAATTACATATTATAATTTAAGAGCCGATGTCGAGTCAAAAAGATTCAGTTCTAGCAGAATGAAAGAAAAGTTTCTCGTAAGAAAATTAAGAGTCGAGTGTACTTTTAATTGACGAAGTGTTCAAACTGCTACAAAACTTTTTATGAAAGCATAAAAACGTAAGCTTCTCGAGGCAAAAGCATTCAAGTCGGGAAAGAGTTGAAGAGAGAAGAGGCGATTGGGAAACTTAAGTGTTTCACTTTTCACTTTCTCTTGACGTGGAACTTGGAAATTATGACGCAAGCCAGGCAGGAATCGAGAAAAAATTATTATGACTTTTCACTTTTCTTTGTGAAGGTGTGCTTTTTCACTTTCATTGAGTTTTGCGTTCAGTTGATACTTTTGACGTATTCATAAGAAAATGGCTTTTACAAGCTGATAACTTAACATTTTTATTACTGACATGCACTGTAAGAATTGTGTTCTTTGCAAGTGATGGCGGAAATGTCGCCAAACATTTCTTGGGAATATCCGGATGCTTGGATATTTGCATTTTGAGCTGCAGAATATTTACGTATGTAACGCATTTTAAAACGCGGTTTTTGTGGCTAGCTGGAAAATGCATGGTGATAGTGATGCCAGTATGCAATAACGGAAAGTCTAAAAATCAGAGAAATGTTTGCAAGAGTCTGGCTTTGGTCGTTTTATTTGCGAACAGAGGAATACAGAACAGGGACAAAAAAGTTCCTCTATGAAGACTAGAAGCCACGTTATTCATCGCGTTCATGTGCTGGACCATTGCAATAAAAGGCCCACCCGCTGATAGTTCACTATCATAAAGAAATGTATTCATGGTCCTGGTTGTCACCGCTCGCTCACTCGAAAAAGAGAGAGCTGAGTTTTAGAACATTTTACAAGAAATAAACCCAAGCATTAGGACTATGTAACATTGAAGAAGGTGAACATTTCAATTTACATAAAGAACAGTGTTTTAGTCTTAAAACCTCAGCAAAACACAACGAGACGAACTTGACTAATAATATGCTGAGGAATGAGGAATAACTGACTTAATTCACTTCTCAAGGAGTCTGAGCCTACTTGTGCCTACTTATATAATAGTCCTTATTTCGTTTTTATAAAACTCAAAATGGCAAATGCACAAATAAATGAATGAACAAACATACCTACCTCTTATAGTGTAGGACGTATTAAAAATCATACATACCTAATAAGTTGGACGCAGTCAGAGTTGGCAAGAAATTGAAAATTATAAAATTTGTACTCTGGGAAAGGATCAACGTTCCAATCCGCCAATGTTTTTGTTGGGGTTGTACTTTTTGAATATTGTAATTATTCAGCTGGTTCTGGTTAACCGGCTGTTTTAGTGGCATGATCGCCGAACATAGTAAAAATCTTACATAACCCATACCCTAGATCTTTCCGTTCACGATTCCAGGTTCGAGAATGTATCATTTTAACTAGTATTGTAAGAAAAAATCTGTTGTTTTGTATTTATAATAAGAATTGTACATGCGTACAAGTTCTGGGTTAAACACATTGTGTCGACATTGCTGACTGGCGTGTGCTGTTATCATCATGATTTTTCGTGCTTGAAATAGTAAAAAAACCTCATTCAATTCCTTCTTGTCAGGCAATTTTCACAGCAATGAGACTCTGACTATAATTTCCACGAGCCACAGTTACAAGTGAGTGTGTGAGACTGTCTCACTGAGACATCCTTGAAATGATTTAAAAGATTTTATATTTTATTCCTGAGTTGTTTTTCCTTCGTGCATTTTTGTCAACTTTTGTAAACATGAACTGAAGTAAGCAACACCATTTCTCTGAAATTGCAGGCTTGCCTTATCTAGGAAAGATAAGATGGTTATTATTATTATTGTTGTTATTATAAGAAAACAAATTGGGTTTCCCCATGTTTATTTTACATTTGAGGTTAAGGAGAATGAATGGGTGAAGTGAAAGCCGAAGATAAGTGGGTAAGGTAGGGAAAGTGGAGCAGACATTTAATTTGATACCTCTTTTCTCTATTTTTCACCCATCTCCTTGTTTAAGTAAATGCCTATTCCATTATGTGTTGAGGCTTGTTGAATGAAAGTCTGTCTTAGTCTCAGCTTAACTTCTTTCAAGCGTGCTTATCTCTATATGTGCTATGTACACACTTTCTATTTATATTTATAACTGTACACTCAAGAGCGGAGCCGAGCTCACTTTTTCGTATTTCATGAGCAATTTATTCCTATAGAACCTATAATAGATCTGTGAACACAAATACACCAACTTACTTAGGTATTACCTATTAGTGTAAGTAAAGTGGAGTGGCTCAACTCTCTGACCACTCTGACTGTGAGCATCTATTACTAACACACACATCAATTCTTCTTTTAAAAATATCGTTGTACGTATTATGACTTTGTTACACTCGAATCCCACGTTGCGATGAACAGATCAAACGAAAAAGGCTCAGGCTCACTCTGCTTTTTATCCTTTTTTACAGGATAATGCTTGTAGCATTACTTAGGTGCTCCACCCGCCACTTTACTTAGGCTTCGTGTACTTTTCAAGTTTTCCTCTTCTTATCTTCAATACAATATCTATTCTGTTTGTTTCACATTGTCATGACTCAAAAAATATACATAAGCAAAGAAATGTTGTCTCTCATGCATAACTATTATTCTACATGTGGAAAGGGGAATAGAAAAGAAGATTTCTTTCCACGGCACCCCTTCCTTCTTTCACTTTCCATTAAGTGTGCTCGTGCATTCCGCCTGACAAATAAATGGCGAAACACAAGGATAATAAAGAGAGAAAAAAGTTAAGTTAAAGCGTCCGTCCGTTCGTCTCGCCTTTTGTTCAGCGCACAAGAGAGGATATGAATAAGTACTGCAGAGGAAGGAAGAGAAAAGAGGAAAAAATAATGTTCTTCTGCTTCTTCTTTTCTTTTGCCTTTTCTCTTTTCGCATTTTAGTTTCATCTAACTTTTCTCTGTCTCTTTCATACTTATCCCGATGATAATGATAACCCTACAATTTTCATTTTCTCAGTCTGACTGAAATCTGTGAAGAAGTGCAAAGCAAAACACACCATGAGGCTCATCCAGCGCACAAAAAAAAACCTTTTACTTTCTTCAACGTTTCTTTTCGCCTTTTTATGCACATCGCATGACTAATATTATTTCATCTTTACAACATCGTCATCATCATTATTATTAGTAATATAAGGATTCTTATCATTATTATTATCCTTTGCTGAGTGTCCTTCCTATCTCGGCTCTCTCTATGAATATCCGAGTGAATTGCTGTGTAATGGCGGTAATGCTATTATTGTTATTATCTTCATTGTACTTGAGACATTGTGCATTGGCCTGTCAAGGAGGATTGGAAAGGCAGTCACCTCAAGGAAAAGCCGTTTAGTTGCTTTTGAATTCTTTCACTTTCAGCTTCAGCTTACACTGCGTTTGCAGCTATTGTTTTTCTCTCTCTTGTCTCGTCTCTCGCTCCATATTTTGTTACAAAAATTATGCACAATAAAAAATGAAGTGTGGCCATTAAATTTACTACGTCTTTTTAAATGTCAAATTGTATCCATAAAAGTGAAAAATAGGTATATCATATCTGTTTTGGAATTTTGAGATATTTTCCCCGAGAGAAGGAAAGAGCGAGTGTAAAACAGTTTTTTGGATTTTGCAACTTTTAGTAGGTATTTGGGGATTTAGCAGCCCGTCTTTCATTTCGGAGCAAAGCTGGGCTAGATAAAGGAGAGAAGCAGCCCATGGTGTGGTCCTAAATCTGTTCCTTCCGTGGTGCGTTTGCCATTGCCTCCCTGTCTTGCCCTCCTTAAATTTAGATTAGACCACACAAGGCGTTTTACCAGGGTGCTGACCTGACTTTTGCTGAACAAAAGGAGAGAGGATTTTGTTAGCTTTTGTTAGCTCGCAGCTTAGATTACATACAACAAATTCCACGTCTACCTCCTTCTTCAGATTGCATCGCATGCAACCCTAACCGCGTCATACGGGCAGCAAAATGGAACATTCACACAATACGACAATTTAATATTCTCCAGCTTTACCTACATATTTTCACATCAAAGCTGTTTCATACCTAAGACTCGCTAAGGCCATGAACGTTTGCCTTTTTTATATTCCAAAAAATGTACTTACCCGATGTACATTACAAAAGTGTGAAGTCATTTGTATTGTAAAGTACATCAAATTATTTAATTCATGAATGTACATTAGAGTGTGAAGCCTTAAACAAATGCTTTCGTCAAAAACAAGATCAAGATTTGAATCGAAAATTAAAGAAGAGAAATTCATCTCGACTTTAAGATAAATAATGAATTCGAACTACAGAATAATTCATAAATCTCGTAGTTTGAAAGTGCCAAGCATGTTTGTCCGGAAGAAAAGTTCGAAATGTCCAAACATTTGTTTGGCTATAATGGTTAATTCAAAGTGTTCCCTGTTACCCAATCTTCCTGTATTATTTTTTTAGATTCTACCGTGAAGTCGGTTTTAGACAAAATAATATACCGCAGGTAATTTCCAACTTCAGAGACTTTAAATTTTCATTTCTAACCTGTCCGGTGAAAGTTACCCAGACCCGTATGGCTGAGCCTGAATTTATATGCATGATTTCGTGCTTAAATGATAAGCATACAAGATTTACGAAACAACGAAGAACGCCATCATTTCATCACTTTTGAGTCCTGAGTTGTGTTGGAAGGGAATGACCCGTAATAAAAGAAAGAGTAAAGGAACGTGCACACAAATCTCATAATAATAATCTTGTCTTGTTTTATACCCCACATTCCATCATCACAGTAAGTTGAAATTACATATATATGATGTGATAGTGATACGATATAATATGATTATGATGAACTTATAAGAACAAAGTAGTTAACTAAATGTAGGAAATATTACTACAGTACCAAATGTAGTGTTAACCAAACACAAACTAAGACCACCAACGAAGCCTAACTAAACAATGTACAATGGAACATGGTGTAGTAAGTGGAATCAAAGAAAAGTGTGTGTGACAGGGAGAAAGTAAAGAAAATGAAAAGGAGGAACTCCTAAGCCTAAAAAAATATAGAAAGGAGATTATGGTGGAGCATGAGGCAGGCGGGGTAGACTAAACACAGCTTAAAGAAAAGTGAAACTGAGTGGGAAGCGAGAATTTTAGTATTCATTGCTGAGTTGTGTGTAAGAGAGTGAAAAGGTAAATGGCTCCACTGGCTTTATTTTTTGCATTTATTTTTCATATATCATAATATCATATCGTTTCAAGTTTCAAGAAAATACTACAGATCATACAACTTTTGGGGATGTTTCTTCAGCTGCTGGAAAAAAAACCACCTTTTTCATTTCTTAGTTGTTTTTTCAGCTGGAGTTAAAATATTTGGTTTATGATTAAATTGAAAGTTATTTTTACACTTGGATTACTCCAGCTGCAAACAGGTAGGGTAGAATTACTACTTTTATTTTATAGGTGCATATGTCTGTCTAACTGTTTGCAATAAAAATTAGCATATTGCTTTTTTACTGCAGTAGTAACGAAACTGTTCGGTTCATTACTTTTGAAGAAGCCTTGGCTTTGAGTCGAGACTCGAGACAAACGCCGAAAGTACCTAATGTTGTTACTGCCGCTGTATGTTGTGCAGCAACTTTTTAAATGTCCTCTGTGCATCTCTCTCATCCTCATTCTTAAGCACTTTTCTTATTATAACATATCGACACAGACATTAGTAGTTTTCGAACTTTCTCCACTTACGTGAGCCGGCATATTTGGATAGGTAAGCCCAGTGAAAATCTCTCAGGTTTTGTTAACAGCAGCTAGCAGCAGCGAGCAGGTCCTCGCTCTCTATGCCTCCACTCCAGCGTCATTTATTTGGTCTGCGTATTTTTCTTCTGTCTGGTTGAGCACAAACAAACTGGATCTTGTGAATGGAGCAGGGTGCCACTTTTATACAATATAATTGCAAGGGCTCAATAATAATAATATTATTATATAATATTATAATAATAGGATATAAATAAAATACCTAATGTAGTCTTAGTCTTGGACAGTGTTTGTGTGTTGTGGCAGCCGTAGTCTCAAGTCTCGAGTCAACTATGATCATGATGGAAATGTTGATACGATGACTGCAGAAGGAGGAAGTAAATAAGCATCCATTTTTCACTCATAAGTTTAACGGGCTTAACGGGAAAAGTACGCTATGTGTTTTCCAAGCATCATCATCATCATCATCATCATCATGATCGTGGAGATCATGATCATCATCACCAGCAGCCACAAATTCAGAGCGACGGTAAAAGACTAGACGAACAAACCTAACTCCTCTCCGGGTTTGACTTTCTCAGTTCGTAGGTTAGTTTAGGTTTACAGAGAGGGAGAGCGAAAGACCCGATGCTTTTCCATGCATCATTGTATGTAACGAAAAATAGAAGGCATCTAGTTAAGTTAAAGGAAAACGACCACGACAAGCTAAACGATAAACTTTCCCTTATTTTTTTCTTCCTGCTCTCTAACTCTATTTTGGCAGTAGTGTGGCGTGGCTTGGTGCTACTTTGGAAATAACTTTAAACTTTCTCAACTTCCTCTGCTTTGCCTCTGCCCCACTCCAATTTTCTTATTTTTTTCTCTGCCTCTTATTTTCTTTTTGCATCCCTTTTTCTCACTTCATCATTCATCACTCCTTCTTCATCAACCAGAAGAGGCTGCTTTGCTACAACTTTTGGCTCCACTCTACCACCACAACTTATTGAGACGCGGGTATAGATTTCAATATGCCTAATGAACGGTGAAGAAACGTCTGCATTTTCCGTTCTCTGAAATGAGATGACAATAATAATAATGCAATAGTTATCATCATGCTGATCGCAATATTTTCCGTCATAATAGTTTGCATATTTCATGCATGAGAAACATGACAGAACTGTGAACGAGTGAAAGAACGACTAAAGTGATCCAGAAACCGAAACGACCACAACGGGAAACACTAAATACCAGTAATATTTATTATGGATCCAGAGAGATGTAAAAAGTGTGGGAGAGAGCACTGCAGTAGTCCCTGCTCGTTTATCCTCTCATTGACGACTCGACTCGATCCATTTTTATGAAATCCATCACATCAGCTCAGCTTCGCAAGGCATCAGCATGTGGAAACGGAAAATATAAAATCCGTGGAGGTGGATCATTGTGGATTGTGGATGTTCATAGCTTCATCTGTCTTCCAACTTTCTTCATGCATACATAAATAATCTTTCCTTTTCTCCGTGTGTGCGTGTGTTGGAGGGCTAAAACCAACCATCATTATACGCTGACTCCTCTGTCTATGTCTGTGACTATGTCTGACGGCTCCGTGCGCTTTCGTTTTTCGCTTAACTGTACGGAGAATAAATTCCAAGTGGCAGTATTTCTGTATTCAGCATAAAAGAAAGAAAGAAAGTCTTAAATGCAACAAAATGTACACTTATACACTATATTATGTTACGCTCAACTCAGCTAAAAGCTCATCCTCAACTCTACTCATCGATGTTCCCGGGAATTGGGTTATCTTGTCTTCTCCCAATGCAAACTATCACGCAGACATCTACGGCAGAAAGGAACTATTTACTTTCCCTCTGCTGATTTTCTCCACTTATTCAGCACACACTGGCAACTAACTAAAATGCATATTATTTTGTATATCATGGTATAAATGTATGTTGTAGTGAAACTCTGTGAAACCAAGTAAAACTCTCATGGAGCACTTTACTCACCCACTTTACTCCACCAGCAATATTTTTTTTCGAGGAACGAACCACCATTATTAGAACCGCATGAGAACATCATCATCATCATCGTCATATAGTAATCTAAAGCGTATCCTTTTTTCTATCCTCTTCTCTTTTCGGTGTAGTTTAGCCCTTTTTAGTTTCGTTCCTTTTGGTGGTTCAACCAGCAGTTCAACTCATCGGCACTGTAAACTAAAATGTGTACATGAGGACGAAGAGTGAACCTGTGAGTGTGCACCAACACAACAAAACACCAGCCAAACTTTATAAGCATCTGAGGAGAGTCAGTGAGTTAGTGTTTTTCTCTGTTTGTAAGTAACAAAAGTGAAAGCAAGCAGGCAAGCAACTAACCAAGTATTACATTATTTGCATCGCATCGTATCCCATCAACAACAAACAGCGGTAGGCAACGCAAAGGCCGCCGCATCCGTATTTTAGCTACTTATTATTGCTTTTCCGACCACACACACGTTTTGCATGTAAATAAGCGTGTCATACATACTTTACATAGTTTTTTCACTCGACGACTTCTCCTACCTAAGCTATACGTTCTAACTCTAAAGTTACATAATACAATATCATATTATTACATTATAATGATACATTTCCACAAAGTGTATTTTATGTACGTATATTCTAAATCTATGGATATTTGACAGCTTTTTTCTTCTTCTTAACTTTATTTTTTTCCCTTAGCTTCATTTTTATGATGATGTGATGTGTGTCTTCTTCTATGTGTGTGACTCAATGTGTATGTGTGGAAAACTTCTTTGGCATTTTTCTTTCTCGGTGAAAAATAATAAAGAAAAAGGGAAAAGAACGCTCCCTTTTTCGTTCTCTTCTTTTTCTAAAACGGGACACAAAGAGAAAGAAAGAATGTAGTACAAACAGAGGGAAAGTGGAAAGTAAGCCAATAAGACTCCAACATGACTTTCACTGTCTTTTCTTTCCACGCACACACAGGGAAAAATATAACGTGCATAACTCTTTGTCCCGTTCGACTTGTCCTCATACGCCTTCACTTTCTCATCTCATCTCGTCCCTATTTTCCATTGAAATTTCTCACAACAACCCTCAAGACTGAAAAAGAAACCATTTTACTTTCACCGTTATTATAATAATTTATTATATTGTTCCATCCATAACGAGGATGTCTCATGATAATGTTGATGTTGATGCTAGTGGCGGTGGCGGTGATTGAACTGAGCTGAACGAGACCTATGTAAAAAGATAAAAATTGGATGTCTGTCTTTGTCTGGGGAAAGTGTGGCAGTTGTAGATGCGCGACTACGACTGTCGCAAAAAACTAAAAAACATTACATAACGTAACATAAATATGAGATGGTTCAGTCTCAGATCAGAGAAAATGGGGAAAATTGAGGCAAAACAAGTAACTTAACTTGGACAGAACCAACCGATGCGATTCCAATGGAATGCAATAATAATGTGGCAAAAGCATGTGCTCTGATAGCTTGTGAAGAAAGAGGAACTGTCTATCTATTAAAGAATAAAGAAACGCTCTTTCTTCCTTTCGTTTTTTCCTTTGCTCTGAACACAGAGACTGTAGACTACGACGGGCTTCATGAAAATGGAATTTACCGGTATTTATCGGTTTGTGCCAGGGTATAATTAAAAATTAAGGACTGGTTATTATTTTAAGTATATTTTTTTTAATGAAACATTGGGATAAAGAGACAGTCTTTTACATTTTGAAAGTACCATTGGAATATTGCATTCAGCAATTTAAGCAAAAATGCCACTTTAGACAGTTGAATGTCCAGAATTTGCACAGTTTTTTCCACCTTTTGTTCATCACCACTAGTACTTATCTTCAGTACTCATTTTTGGTATGTGTTTCAAGAAAAAGAAGGAAAAAAGAAGCGAGTAAGGAGAAGAAACGCAAAAGGAAAGAAAGAGGAGAGAGAGAAACGATAGATTTAGTGGAGAACTGTGCAATATTAATGGATCACCGTTTGTCTAGCTCTAAGTAGAACTAGTGTCTGTTCTCTGTACATAAAAATAGTTTCTTTCGTTCGTTTGGAGCAATACTTTCATATAATACTGCCATCCAGCTACGAATTCAAAATCTGGAAAAACATTTCTTAGTTATAATGTATCTCCCAGTTTTCCTTTAGCTTAGTGAACAAGACAAAAGAAACGTGTATAAAATGTATATTCATTTCATTCTTTTTTCCTTCCTTTTTCGGACGGACGGACGATACAATGCAATTCAATGCAATGCGGCGGTGGCCACTAAAAAGAAAAGAAGGACATCATCCAATCCACATAGCTATTATTCCGATTCCGTAAAACATATCCAATGAACGTATAAAGAAAGAAAGCAGGAAAAGTGTTTTTGGAAAGCATACACATTGCGTACCGAGACACACATAACAATGTAATACAATGAGAGTGAGAGAGAGAGAGAGAGATCAGCAGCATCACCAACACACGGATATTTTCTCGTCTCGTCGGCACTACCAACTAGAAAAAAAGAATCTTGATCATCGTCATCATCATGATCATCATCGTGATCCTCTGCAAAGCAAGCAAATAGAGGAGGCACGCCAAAAAATAAAAATAAAGAAAAAAGGCAAACTAGAGGAGGAAAGGGAAGAAATAGCAGATTTTTTGCATGTTTGTTAGTACCTAAGAATGGTATCATAATATGGATGTGTGTCTATGCCAAAGCAATGCCACACACATCGACATCGACAGCGCGGGTACGGACTACGGACACGTATCTCTATTATAGTTTAATATGGCACATTTTGCACTGGAGAGAAACAGAATACGGTTTTCGTCTTTTTCTCTCCAAAAAACAAGAAGAGGCGCACGTTTCGTATACAAGCTCAAGTTGAGTGAGTGAGTGAAAATGTAACGAACGCTATGTTATGTTATTATAATGGTCACACACAACAACCAACGAATATTATGAATACCTACTGAAAGAAAAAAAGGCAAAGTATAAAAAAATATTGCTGCGAGCAAAATGGAGCAGAGTGTTTGTTGCAAGCACTCTGTGCCACGGAGAGAGAACGTAAGAATGAGTGGAGAAAATGGAGTGGTTATGATGTAGGAAGGAGACGGAGCAAGAGAACCAAGGTTTACAAGGTGGCCCTTGGAGTTTTTCTTGTCTTGCAGCTTCCATTTGATATGAAAAGTATGCATTGTTGTGAGTGAATGAAGGAGCCCTGGGAAATGTGAGTGAGTAAAGTATCGTGAAAGAAAGGGAAAAATTGTAAAAGGAGAAAGAAAGAAAAAAGCATGCCAAGCAATCATAATGTGGCGGCAGTGGCTCAGTGGTAGCAACAAGAACAGATGAACAAAACCAGCAGAAACGCTGGTGAAATAGTGTAACATTTTCTGGCGTAGTAGCGGGAACAACAGCATCACCATGCCATTGGAGTTTTGTGGAAAAAATGAATCTAAAGGTGAATGCATAGTATACACACACTCACACACAAAATAATATGTATGCATGCATGCGTTTCATTTGTTCTTAGTTCTTGTCTATTTTTTGCTTTCTCCATGGTTTGCGTTTTTGGTCCAAATGGAGACAAGCATTATATTAAGATAGACGCAAGTTAAGTTGGTGAACCGTCTTCTTGGCATTGCCAACGGTGTGTATGCCACCCACGACGCACAGCACCTCGTTCGGCTCTTCTAATATTGAGCTGAGACTATGACTGACTGAGTCTGTGTGTACGTATTACTACGTTATGGTTGTCTCAGAGTGGTTCACTTTTCCCTATTTCATTTCAGTTAGATCCGCAGCTTGAGCTGGAAACCTCTTCCCTCTTCCTATTGAAAATCGAATGGGGTGAATGAGTGAAATAAGAGCGGAGCAGGGAGAATGAGAGAGAAAAGATGAGGAGGATATCTATGATGTGAAGAGATGAGATGAGAAGCTGGCGTAAAACGGAATCTCAAGGCAGAAGAGCTGAAGCACGGAAGCTGTGAAGAAGCTGACACTCTCGCGACGTGTTCCAATTTGTATTATTACACATGCTAAAGAGGAAAAAATCGCATACAGACCTATTTAGAAGATTCTTTTACTTGCCATAAAAATACAAAAGTAACCTTGTTTTTTTCTCCCTTCGTTTCTTTTCTTTCCTTTTTTCTTCGTTCCTTCCTCACTTCCTTCGTTCCGGATTTTCCTCACTTTCACTTCACAATTTGCTCCGACTGACTCAAGCAAGACTGGGAATGTGAATGGAAAATAATCAGAAGAATAAGTGAGAAAAGTGAACCGGGGACGTTTTCTAGAAGTACTCTGCATACATTTATTTAAGAGGCAGCTCGAGATTCTTCTCTTCTCGTTTGAAAAAAAGCATTCGAGTGCATCGCACCACATCGCCACTTGTCTCCACTCAACATTTTCACAAGAAGAATAACCGTAAGAATAATCATTATCATTATTTTCTTAATACAACCAAAGTAAATTATTGTGAAATACATACCTACATATAGTAAAATGAAACACGGAAGTTGCTTTTATTCATCTAAGCGGTCATTTAGATATCTGAGTATTCCATTGCTATAAAAAATTCTTTCGTGTGGTTGATTCGTTCACAAAGAAAATGTTCGAGAAATTTCTGATATTTTGTATGTGCATAGGATTATGATTATGCAAGAGAGGGAATTGCACCGTTAAAGTGCTACTGTAGTAAGAGAACATAACTTCAATGGCAAATATGCCTTCAAAGCAAGGATGATCCGTTTTTGCTGCCGTTGAGTTAAAAACGTTATTCATCGTCTCTTCTCTTTTGGTACACATACTACATGCCGCAACATCATCAATCATTATTTATTATTACATAAGCAGAAGAGAAAAAGAGCGCTTAGTAAAGGAAAGTAATATTTTCCATGTGTTTACTTTCTCCTTCGTCTCTATTCCTCTTGATGTGTGTGTGCCACTGTAATATTTCGTATTCACAAGAGAAAGAGAAAATGGTATGTTATAATGTTGGCTGACTGAGCCGAGTCGAGTATTGGGGAAAAGAAGTAACGGACGACTAAAGAATTCCAGGGGAAAAATAACCCTGTGGGTTTGAGTTGAGCTCATATTTAGTTGGTTCAATTTTTTGATACATCACATCTTTTCATAACTTTCACTCTTTTATTTTCTGGTGGTGGTTGCCCATGAGTAGTGGGTGAGCCAACGAATTGAAATTGATCCTTGGTGAACTTTAAACAGGATGGGGAATGAAATGGGAAACTCATGTGAATGAGTGAAAGGAAAAGGAAGGAGGCAAAAGATTGCTTTTGAAATATGCAATGGAATGAATGAATATGTTTTTTTAAACTTTCCAAGAAAGGGAGAAGCGAAGAGACGAAAAGAGTCAGGCCATCCTCAATGAATATTTGAACACACGCGAAAGCACCAGTATAAAACATTCTTTGAAACATTCTCGTTTGTTACTGACGACGGAAGACGAGCAGAGGAAGACAAAAATTTGAGGCTACGTGTGTTCACATGCTCTCATGAATCTACAACTGGAGTGGGCACAAAGGGAAACTATACCTATGCAATGTGTCACTTGAATCTCCGTTATAAAATAGTCATTTGTGAAGGAAACGAACGGAACGTTAACAAATAATGATAATAAGAGTAACATGAAAGCCTTATAAAATGTCAAGTGATTCTTTCAGACCACCTCATCAATCAATTTTGTATTTATATAAAAACAGTTATTCAGTTTACAGATTCACAAATCATAAATCATAATTGATTTCGTCTCGTTATGTAAAAATACTCAATCATGGTATCAAAATATAACACTAGGCTGGACAGAACTAAAAAGCAGACTTTTTTCTAAGGTACTGAACTCCACGATGTTGAATTCCACGATGTTAACACAAATTTCCTGGGATATTTTAAGCAACAAGAAAGAAGAAGCCAAGGCTGTTTTTAGTCGTTCCATAGAGAATTTTCCCAAGAGAAAATGAAAAGCCACGAATTGAGAGAGAGAAGCAAAAGCGTTGTGTTGACAAACTCGTTTCACTCGTTTCGTTTTCGTTTCACCATCAGCAGAATCAGATCGGAGCTGCAGCTCGATCCCCGACTATTTTCACTTTTCAGTTTCACACTCACCTTCGCTCGCTTCGTCTGGCTTCAAAGAGAAAGAGAAAGGAGACGCCGATAACCGTAGGAAAAATAGTTTTCAGGGCAGAAATCAGAATAGTGTTTCTGATTCGATGAAATGATGAAATTTTCGTTTCCTTCCCTTATAAATTATACACTCCGTGTGAGGACCGAGTGTTATGGTATGATATGACACAATATTTTATTGTGTGTAGTAGTAGTAGAGAGAAAGAGAAAATAAAAGAAAACTTTTCTGCCTGCTTCTGATAAACTATAGATGGAGAGCTGCCTAAATCTCGTAGCATGGCCTGTAAGTAGCAAGTACATAAGTAAAAGTAAAATGATTCTCTTTCAACTCAACATTCATAAATAATAAACCAGGCCTAATATTATTTGCGGAGTTACTTTTCCAGCAAGGAAAACTCGGCCTGTCATGCGATGCTTTTTATGGAAAAAGTGTCTCATATGTCGTCATGTCTCAGTTTTTGGTGGTGATATAAAATAAGATGATTCATGATCATGATAATCATGAAGGATGATGAAATCAGGGTGGTCATGTGGAGAAAGTTGTGCTGTGTGTAGTATTTACTCTGAAGGACAACTTTTCCCTTCAGTCTTGGTTAGTTGTTTGCTTGTTAATCTAATAATGAAATTTTTTATTGGGGATGGAGCAGACGGATTCTTGTCATCTGTAATGTCATTGTCAAAAAGTGTTGCAAAATATATAAAAAGAGCTTCAGAATTCTGAACGGACTGAAAGGGTGAAAGTTGCTTTTTCTGAGAGATTAGACGATGAGAACCCAACCAATGAGCCTTTTTCTCTTTCCATGTTTATGTTCTGTCATGTCATGTCGTGTCATGTCTTAACATATTTTCAGACGAAGACCAGTCATCACAAAACAGAACTTATTTCAGCTCCAGACTTCACTCCATGAATGATCGTCATCATAATCATCATCATCAACAACTACTTGTGAAACAACTTGAAACTCTTTTTAGTAAATTATCACGGAGGACGGAAGTTTCTAGAAAGTTTTGTGTACTAGGAACCCTCCAAAAAATTATCTCATAACCGGAACTGGAACCGCCGCGCCACCACTACCACCCCCAACCGGAAGAGAAAGGATTCTTAATGAATGAAATGATAAGGGAGAAGTAAAAGTAGATAAAACATTAAATGTGTCTAACTTTATTACTGCAATTAGGCCACGATGGTGCATGCATTGCTTAATGAAATTGAAATGTGTCCCAGTGCTACCGTTATGTTTTGCGTATAAAAATAACTAAAAGTTAAAACTTATCGTGCTTGGCCACAGAGATGCATGCGGACTGAGTTATCTGCTGACTTGACTGGAACTTGGAATATTCCTCCTTGGAAATGCAATGCATCCTCACCTCCATCTCCAAGTTTGCTGAAACTGGAACAACTGGAATATTTATGGATACGCTGCTGACTGACTGACTGATGCTGCTGAAGAGGAAAAGGGTGCGAAAGTGTGAACATACGCAAGAGACAGCAAACTCTTTCTCATTCTGATGGCTCGCTTATGATGAGGAGGTATGAGCAGGGAGCGAGTATCAATTTTTAAATGTGTGTGGTCTCACGTGCTTTAATAGTTTTGCTGGTTGGTTCAGACGTTCATCGCTCATCGCTCTACTGCAACACTCTGAGATGATCTCAGTGAGATCGATGGATTTTCTGTGACACACACAAAATGTCATGTGTTCACTTAATTCACTCGCATCCACATCCACCACACTTTCAATAGGCTCTTGATTGTGTTGGTTATCATTGCGACCACGATAACCTTACTAAATACTACTACTATCAGACAAGAGTAATTAAATTGCTTGCTGGATTGATTGGGTGATTTGTCTTGTGACTGAGTTCGTTTCAGAAATGCGCAACTGACATAAAAAAGGTGGTGATGTGAAACAAAGCGATTGATAACAGAATATTTACTCGTGACTCGTGATAGTCGTGATTTGTTTGTGAGAGTGTGAATTAATGTATTTAAACAGGAAAAAGCGTCATGTGAGTGCCAGTGCATGAATAATTTTCAGTCATCGGTTGTGATGAGTAAGACGATATAGAATGGCAAAAACTGTAGAGACAGAAGAAAGCTAATCAAACTAACAATTAACTCTAGGTAGTAAAGTATCATTTAAAAATGTTTAAAATACACGTCTATTTATTATGACGAAGCTTACTTCAAAGTGTACGGTTATGATTTAGTAATAGTTTTAATAAACTCCTTGTTTTTTCGGTGGCTCACCCTCGCTTCTCCACTTACTAAAGAGCTTCTTTCAGTATCAAAAAGCCGAACTTCTTTATATTTAAAGCGCCCCAGTCCACTTTCAACAATTTCAACTTCACTGCCAATTCGTGGAGAGTCAGACTAGGTACTTGAAAACGTTTATTTCTTTTGGACGAAGTTCATTCCAGATTCTGGGTGAATGGAGGTCACTGGAGGGAACTTTTCACCTATACAGCTGAGGAAGACTCGTCAATGACCCTTTTCTAAAAGGGGTCATTCCACAACCCTTCGCTTATATGTCCACTGTGGTAGCACTCGGTCACTTTTGTGAGGTGCATGGGCCCCGTTTAGTTTTTTACACGATTCGCAACATTAACGAGCCTCAGTTCGTGAGTCAGTGTCCAGATTTAAAGTTTTGTTCTGGCTGCAAAGCTCCACTTCTTGAAGGCTACATTTCAACGGTTCAGACAGTCCAAACGACAGTTCCCGAACCTGCAAATCCTCCATCGCCTGCCAGAGGTCAAGACCCCCACGACGAGGGTTCTCCATTAGTTACCAACTCGCACAGTGCTCCGAGTGGATTTTCTGGCAGCAAAAGTCTCCGACCTTCGTCCTCCTCCCACCATTTGTCATCAATCGCGAGCACAAGTGCCTATGGTGGATATGTGAGCCGAGGAACCTCGACCAATAACTGCACCGGGGTTAGTACCAGTGGTGGTGGTGGAAGTGGAAGTGGAGGAGGTGCGGCGGCGGCTACCGCAGGTGCCAGTGCTTCCAGTACTTCTGCAACAGCTCCTTCCGCTGGAACCAAGTACTACTGCAGTCACAGCAACTACGACCATTCTCATCTGTCCCATCTTCAGACGTGCATTTCTCGAACACTCTCCTGTGAACTAAGTCCAAGCAACTCAGTCGCCTTCACGTCTTCAGACATATGGGTGATTGGGACAGCGTTCTCCCTCAAGGATTCTCAAGCACGCGGGTTTCAAAGAAGGTATTGCTTAATTTTCACATTTCTTCCGGAAGTACCTCAATGTTGCAGGGACCCTGAAACTTTGGACCAGGAAACTGATTGTGGAGGAAACTCACGGCAAGCTCACAGTAGTAAAGGAGCCAGCAGTAGCAGTAGCAAGCCATTGAAAAAGGGAAAGGGTCGTCCTCCACCCACTCAACAACAACATCAACATCATCATCGACAAGGGTGCTCGAGCCGGGACGATTATTATTCAGACGGCGACTGTAAAGGATACAGTGGATATTACGGAGGATATCCTTCCTTGGTTCCATACTACGATTACATCACCGAGGAATTCTATAACATTGCCAGAAACCTGCAGGGTGAGTGTGACAAGGTGTATTTTAAAGAACAGTCGATAAGCCCACAGCGAGCGTTGAGACTGAGTACTTTGCTAGACGGGTCAGTGCCGGGGTCATCTTTTGGCGCGGGTGCCAGTTCATCACTTGGAGGTCACGGGAAGTCGTCAAAAGTATTTACAAGAAGTCACTCGACTGGTGCTAGAAGTTTGCCTTTGCTCACCGCAAATCCTCACGTGTTTCTCGATTTACATGAAAAGTTTGCCAAGATCCTGCACCATGTGGACTTGTAGCGTCATCAGCAGAAGCGTAGCGCTGCTGTTTCGCCACCAGTACCAGCAGCTGGTTCCGTCGGGAAATACCTTATTCAGCCTGAAACAATGTGTTCAAAAATTAACGACTCCGCAACGGTGTCTCTTGGCCTCCACTTACTCAACATCAACTTCAAATCATAGTCAACGTAGTAGTAGCCTTTATCATCAGGATCATCTACAAGCTGCCGTGTTGAAGAGAGGGAGGCTTCAGGGGTCTCACTGTTGCTCGCTCAATCTTAATAATCATCACATCAATTTTCTGTATAATATCAATTCTTTCATTGTCACTTTTCATCATCATTTTATTCATCAGTCAACTGCAACTCGTGCTGCTGCCACTACAACTAGTGAAGCAGCGGACGGCTCAATAACCAATACAAATAATAATTATAATAATTATAACAATAATAATTCGCGCCATGAGCAAAATGAGACAAGCAGAATGACAGAGCTTTCCACGGGAAGTGAAAATCAACTGGAGGAAGGTGAAAGCGAGGGGGAGTGGGAACGTGATGATCAAGGCACCGACTCTCCGTATGATAACGAAGAAGCGGTGAAAGAGAAAGTTTGGAGCACTGGGCCAGCCTTACTGCCAACTTTTAATGTGGGAGCATACGCCAATGACTCTGAAAACGTGAGGAAGCTCGTTGACCTCGGAGTTGACCTTTCCAAGTGGGAGGGGAGATATGGAACAATACCGATTTTGTACAAAAGCAGCTGGGAGAAAACAATGCAGCCCATCATCCAGTACGTCCATGATACTTGAAAGAAAGTGTTTGTAATGTAGCTTAAACGCATATACCCTTATGAACAGACGTTTTAGTAGGTGTTTTGTGTATCGTTGTACGAATTTAGATGTCTGTTGAATGCCGGAATCGAGGGTCCTGATCTCAGTAGAGTCTTGTCTTGGAATCCTTTTCTTTTTAACGAAGACCCGCGGAACATTGAGAAGCGGCTGGAATACTTGAGACTTAAAAACTTTTCCCCCCAGTCCATTATCAACGTGGTCACTCGAAATCCTTATTGGTTATCATTTAGGTAAGTGAAAGAAACGTTGGCTGCTTACGTAATTTATTTGTTGCCTGTCAAATTAAGCTAATCGTTTTTTATGATGGTGGAAAGGAAAAGTTCACCAAAGTACCTACATGGAAATTGTTACATAAATTTTCGTGGTGTGTTGGTTTGGTTTTGGCTGACCACCTTTCTTTCTATTTGTAACCTGAGCAGGGTTTTGGTTAGTGGGTGGGCGTCGGTCCTGGTGAAAATGTGACGTGAATGTATTTAACCTGCTTGAAGCATGTCAGATGTAAATTAAATCCATTAAAGTTTTCCAAGCCGGAGCTGGAGACGGAGACTCACTTTTATCTAGATTCCATTTTTAGAATGAGTAAATGCGATATTTATTGCCTCCAGCTTTTCTGTTTGCTTTTCGTTTGCTTACTACACCTCGTGTGCACACACAATCTAAATATGATTTTGCCGAGTTTAAAATTGGGAAAGCGGCGCTCCTTGAATGAAACAAGAATACTTTTGCGAAAGTGAAGGTTTTAGCAGAAGAGAAGGAAAAGGAAGAATAATGGGAAAAAGTGGTAAATGTAATGCAATAGTAATGTAATGTAATATATATTCTTTGGTTGTGATTTTATTATTTCATACAGTGTGCCACGTATCGATCGCCGCCTTGGGTTCTTCCAAACGTTTTTCAAGTTGTCGGGTGATCAAGTGCGAACTCTAGCCAGCTCCGGCACTAGCGGTCCTAAACTAATAACTTACAATTTGGGACGTGTTAAAGATGTCACGTTCACAATCAAAGAGGAAATGGGATTCACTCTCCCTGAAATCGTTAAGATTCTGTTGGAACGACCTAGACTCTGGAAAGAAGGTTTATTGCTTTACTGATAAACATTTTATATTTTATGCATGCACACATTTACACAATTTTTGTATACATAGGTATAAAAAGACGTACAAAGGAAGAGCAAAAAAAGAAAACCACCTATGTAATTTTAGAGGGCAATAATAATAATGGGCATGAAGTTGTGGGATGTGTAGAACCTTGTCACCGAGAAAATACCAATAACAAAAGAAAAGGCGCAGGCGTAGAAAAACACCGACACTTTTATATTGTTCTGGTTCACGGTTCATTTCTAAAGCGGGTGATTTTCGTTGCTCTTCTTTTTCGTTCAAAGTTTCAAGATTCATTTTATTCTACTCATTCTTTCGAGAAACTCATTTATGATAACACGAGACTTCCTCTCAAAATTTTATAGTTCCGGGAGTGCTCCGGGCCAGGTTTGATTATCTCCATAATGAGGAGAACTTTTCTCACGCTGACTTTGTACAAAGTCCTATGCTTCTATTGACCCGTGAGAGAAGGATGCGAGAGCGGATTGGATTCTTGAGGAAATTTGATCGTGCTCAATTTGATCCACAAAAGCCTAACTATGTTTCGGTGGAAATGCTGTGCACTGGAAACGATGCTGAATTCGCTACGAAGGTGGCTCGAGTTAGCGCTATTGAGTATAATAATTATCTGAAGACTTTATAAAAAATTATGTGGCTGTGGCACATACATACAAAAATGTTATCTGATTTTCTCTGTTATTAGTTAGATCTTTGCATGTACTTGTTATAAATATTAGTGTGGGATGCTGTTTAAAATATTATTTAATTCAGTTAGAAGTTTATTTAATTACATTATACGCTTCGTAAGAATAAGAATGTAAAATATTTTTTCAGTCTCCGTCAACAGTTCTGTTCTGCTGGAACGGATAATCTAAAAAAATCAATAATAAGATGTTTCATAATGGTACCATTTAATTTCTAGGCTTGTAGATTTTACGAGACAATTGTACTAAGTTACTGAAGCTTCCGCACGCAGAGAATGAAAAATGTCTTATCACAACTTCTCTGCATGACCGAAGTTTTGAAACAAACTACCAAGTGAATAATAATCTATCATGAGCAACATTATCTTTATCATTAACAGTCGTTGTCAGTCAGTTGTTAAATTGTTATTGTTATCGCTGTGTGTACGCAATACAGGGTGAACCTCGACTTACTTGAAAGACTTCGCACATCGATTCCTAAGGAAAATCTAAGCCAAAATCATTCTTTGCACTTTTGTCTAATTCTCAACCGTTCTCGAGATATTCGGGTCCCCAGTTGCCCCACCCACTAAAGGTTGCCAAGCTTTGTTAAGCCCAAATCATCATCAAACTCGGTAAGAAACCAAAGTCAAATTGGCATTTTAGGTAAATTGATAGTTTCGAGATTGATTTCATAAGATTGTTTGCCGAAATGAGTTGACAAAAGTTAAAAAATGTCCATGAACTGTCATTTACTTTTACATTTGCCCCACCCACTGAATGAAGGTTGTCAAGTTTCGGTCATCTTGAAATTTAATGAACTCATCACTCCAGATGACTGATCGCAATAAACCGTTAAAATTGATCCTTTCAAAACTTTATTCATTACAACTTAAACTCATTTAAAGCAAGATTTGATTTTTAAAATGATTTTAAAAGGTAAACTGTGGTTTACGTTTAACTGCTAATGGTTGTCTTACATGACAGTCAAAAACTGTAAAGGTTCATTCATTGACATTTGTCTACCCACTTCGACATCAAAAATCGATAAGAAACCAAAGTCAAATCGGCATTTTGGGTAAATTGATAGTTCCGAAATTGATTTAATAAAATTGTTGTTTCTTATCGAGTTTGATGATGATTTTGTCTTAACAAAGCTTGGCAACCTTTAGTGGGTGGGGCAACTGGGGACCCGAATATCTCGAGAACGGTTGAGAATTAGACAAAAGTGCAGAGAATGATTTTGGCTTAGATTTTCCTCAGGAATCGATGTTCGAAGTCTTTCAAGTAAGTCGAGGTTCACCCTGTATATATAAAATGTCTTTGAAGAAATCTTCCGTCTTGTCAGTTATTTTAGAAAGGCCTGAGTATTGATATTGAAATCAAATTAAACCCCAGTTAAATTGCTACTTAATTTAATAAATTCTCTATGCACAATGAAACCAAAATCAATAGGTGATTAATTGTAATTGGCAATGATTCAAAATTCCCATTGGAGTTTAATTCAAATATTCTTTTGTATGCAATATGCAATTGTTATTTTTACGTATTAAACTAAAACGTTGTTGTGATATTATTACAACTTGTTAAATAAACACTGCTATTCAAGAATTTAATTAGCACTGTTTGAAACGTTTTTATTTGATTTAAAAAGAGCTGAGAATTCAATTCAATATTAGTGATTCTTGTTCAGGTCATGATGTACAGTAAGCAGCTAAAAGGTTTTTAAAATAAAAGGGTCGGATTATTAACAAGCCAAATGCTGCCCTTTCATAACTAAAATGGAAAATTTATATTGTGACAAGATGTGTCTTCTCGATGAAAATTATTATATTATTAACCGTAAAAATATCAATTCACAATATTATTTGAAGCCTGTGTCATTAGTATTGTAATAATAAATATGTCAATTTATACATAAATTACTCGACCATTGTATATAAAATTATAACATGATACGTTGTATTTAGCTGTGGATAATTTTGTAAGTCAAATTATATTACAAAATATAACCAATTTCAAAATGTTATATTTAAAAGGAAATTTATAAAAACGAAAATATCCAGTTGCAGGGCTGTTAGTCGGCAGAACGTAAAGTTAACTTTAATTGTAAATAAATTAAGCACGCAAGAATTTATTGATTCACATTTATCAATCGTTTAAGCTTTCTTACCAAAGTTTTTATTTAGGTTAATATATTTAATATACATACAATTCAATTACTACTTTCATTACAATACAATACATTGTTTTTATTTTCCATTGGCCCTTTCTTGCTACAAACTATTTTGCGTAAGCTACAAATAATACACTTTTATTAATTGTCAATGCTGTCACCTTTATACGTACTAGTAAATAGAATTCGTTAAATTAAAAATAATTATGTATTGTGAGGATGCGACTTATAAGACTATAACATAACCGTACAGGCATTCCCTTGCAACATTACATTTTTAAATTAAACGGCTCTGGACATGGTGGTGATCTATCTTCCATTAATTTAATTTGTTTCATTTGGTTATGCAAGTTTGCAAAAACCTCCGACTAGTTTTTCCGGCTGAACCCTCACAGTTCCCTTCCCACAATATGTATACCTGTAGGTTTTCTTAACCAAATAGAAATTAACTCATATTGTACAATGAATTATTATAAAATACCACCGTACGGAATTAATTCTGTTCCAAAACGTTATTTATCATAAGTTAATTATTATCATAAATTAATTATTCATTCTCAATATAACAAATACCTAAAAGCATTAGGCTAAGGATATCGAGTATTAAGTATTATTAATATTAACTTACATACATGCGCCACACTGTCATTGTCAGAGAGAAAAAAATTTAATACAAAAGTAAGAGTACCGTATAATACGTAACACACGTTGTAGAAGTGATTAACAAAAAAACTAGGATGAATTTGCTAGACAATATAGCCGGAGCCACGAGGATAATTAAACGCTTGATTTTCAAACTTGAGTTAATAGAAAAAGAGATTATTAAAGTATTAATGAATACTTGATTTAATGGTGTTTAAAGCATTTATTTATACATACACCTGCATACCTCAATTTTGTTTTAATCATCCAGTCATTTTATGATAATCTTCTTATTGGGCACATGGGAAAATGTTTGATGCAACAGGCTTAAACAGTGCTGCGGAAAATCCCCACCAACCGCTTTACCAGTCTTCTGCCCCTTGCCAACTTTCTCTATTACCACTTCCCCTTACCACTGTTTAACCACGTTACCCCAGTTAAGCACATATTTTCTTGGGTTTATTTATTTGCAATGTAACACTTGAGAAATTTTGAGTCCATAGGATGGATTGGTTAATTGGCTGAAATAGTATACTATATACAGAGAGAATTTCTCACTGAGATATCTTTACGTTGCTTTCCAAATGGTAAACCTAAGGGTGGTTAAATAAAGAGAATGGCGAGGTATAGTAGTAAAAAAGGGGAAAATGGTAAAAGAGCAAAGTGGGCGGTGGGGATTTTCAGGTTTCCCTTAAAGAACAGTACATATCATTTTATCTCAGACATTGATTTAAAGTTCACATCTCTGCATTCCCTTCGTTTTATTCTCTTCTAACCAGAATCAAAGAGTGATTTTATTGTTTTGAGCTTTTGGAACAATCAATTCATTATTAGTTATTGAAAATGGTATTCAATACCGGGTTTCCGAATTGGAAACCATTTTTGATTCTTTTATTTCACATCGTTTCTCATATTTCTGGGCAAATCAATACAGACCCAAGTAAGCTTTCACCAACAAAATTTTTAATGGTTCTTCATTAATTTAAAAAGTATCTAATTCTCAATTTCCATTAAGAATTGTGTGGAGGCTATTTCCGGACATCAGCAGGATACATTGATTTTCAGTTCAATGAAATCACGGCTCCTCCAGATATAGCGATGAGCAACAAATTTTGTATGTGGACAATTTCACCAAATTCACCCGCCCAGCGGTACCACTACAACATGACCATTCGAAATGTGAATTTGAACTGTGACACGGATACCATCACCATCAACTATTTTAATGAATCTTCCGATTCGACTAATCTAGGGTGGCCTAATCCCGGTGATAGGCGGAATCCGTAAGAAAAGAAAAATGCGTTCAAGCATATTACAACAAAGAATCTCTAAAAAAAAACTTTCATTTGTACAGTCTATGCCTTGAACCTCATGAGGTTTGGGAGAGAAAAAACACAAACGGAACGACGATGGTTATCATTCTGCACGTCAAGGAAATTGTCTACGGACAAGGGTTCTATCTCAAGTGGGAGGGTAATTGAATACTTAACCTGTTTAGATATTGTAGTGCGACAATTATTGTCTTTTTAACAATCAGTTTGCATAAGAAAAATGATTGCTCTAGAGGGATACGATTCAAGAATGATACCATCCCACAGAGTTCGAAATACATATTATTCATTTGGAAGGCCAAGTGTGGCTCCTATTGGTTACTTTGCTGGGAACTGTGGTTCCAACGAAATCTCAACGTACGGTTTCATAAAAGCAAATTATACGGAAGGATACACAATGGACATGACTTTCGACTACATAACAATGTGTCAAGGTTCGGGAAGTACATTGAGATGCTTTAATAATACACTGGCTCTGTACACAATTGGTGACAACGGAATACTTCACCTGGACCATATGTACGATATTTAATGGAGAATAAGCAATTTGTTGAAAGCATTGATAAAAATGTTTGTAATTGAACTGTGATAATCTTTTTTGTAAGGTATTCGCAAAACGTGAGCTATACACCGCCAAAAACCAGCAAAAACGGATTCTTTTTTATTATTAAAGTTCAGGATTTAGTGGGAGCTTCAGCAAGATTCCAGATGGTGTTTGAAACTGTACGAGATTAACTCTTTATGGAGTCAAGAGCTTATAAGTAAAATTACATATGTTGAGATGAAACAATGTTAATGTATCGTACATTGAATATGTCAGTTAATATCATAGATTATAAAAAACGTGTTGCTTACCGAGTCTTCAAATTACATAATATGAGGTGATGACTCATCACTGATGAGTGAGGACTACATGAGACTAGTATCAATAAAGTTATAAAAATAAAAAGCGACTGATGATTGATTACCTACGATCAATATTAACAAAGACAAAAGTCAAGGTCAAAAGTCAAGATACTGCTGTCTGGAAAGAGAGAGCATGAACGCAGCATGTGCAAATAGAAACAACTTGATTATAGTAATCCAGAAGTTGTATCCAGTTGTATCTAAAATTTAAATCAGTAATCCAGCGACAGGCGACAAAGTTGGAAATCTGCAGCATTTCCATCTAAGCAATTTATCATTCTTTTATAACTCATAATTAAAAAGTAAAAACCTAGATTATCTCCGAAACGTCTCCAGTGCATACGGGGAATTTGAGACATATGAAGCAATAACCAATTCCACCGAGAATCAAAATGTGGCTTTCCGGTTTCTCTAAAATTTTAACGGGTTTCCTGTACATTCTCACGCTCACTGAAATTCTTCATATTGATGGGCAAATGAGCACGGATCCCAGTCAGTAAAATTCATTCATTCATTCTCTATTCATTTTCAAGATACATAAATCAGAGTGTATCTTAAATTATTTAAAAATTATTTTGGAATTTTGTCACTTTCTTATAAGGACTCTGTGGTGGATACTTTCGCGAATTTAATGGCTACATTGATTTCAAATTCAACGAGGTCACAGCACCCCCCGACATTGCGATGAGAAACAAATTTTGTGTCTGGACCATTACACCTACTGTTCCCTCGCAGCGATTCGCGTATAACATGACAATTCGTAATGTGAATTTGGACTGTGAAAAGGATTCCATTACCATCAACTATTTTAATGAAACTGCCGATGATACTAACCTCGGTATTCCTAATCCGGGAGATCTCCGGAATCCGTAAGAAACAATATTTTTTAAATGCGTTTTTTACCCTGTTTTAGAATTTGGGGATTTTTATATTATTGGCTTTTCACTTCCAGGCTTTGCATACAGCCCCGCGAGATATGGCAAAGAAATAATACATGGGGAACGGTTATGGTATAACTATAAAAAAAATATAATAAAGGCATGGGCTGTAACTATAACATTATAAATTTGATCGTCTCCAGGTTGTTGTACTTCACGTAGACGAAATCGTTTATGGCAAAGGTTTCTATTTGCAATGGGAAGGTAAATGGAGAAAAGAAACTTTCCCAATCCCAAAGACCATGGTCTAGAGATTGAAATTCACATTTTTTCACTTGCAGAGGGTTATGAGTCGAGATACAACAGTTCGGCAGGCAGAGTGCGAAATACTTACTATTCGTATGGGAAACCAGGCGTAGATCCCTTCCCTTATTTTGCTGCTGGCTTCTTTTCAAATGAAATTGCAACTTTCGGCTTTATCAAAGCAAATTACACAGACGGTTACACGATGGATCTCACCTTTTCTGAAATTAGTATGTGCGAAGGTCAAAATGACTGGCAAAAGTGTTTTAATAACACGGTTTCCATTTACAGTTTTGCTGATGACGGAGTATTAATTCTGGAGAACCAGTAAGTGAAGCTGACTTTTTGTTTTGTACTTTCATCTGTGTAAATACGGTTTAAAGAGTGAAGAGAAATGGTAAATGAAGGGTTGAAAATGTATAGAGATACTTAATAAAATTCCAGGTACAAACAAAACGTGACTTTGACGCCAACCATTACTAGTAAAAATGGATTTTTCATCATAGTCAAAATTCAAGATGCATTTGGAGCTGGAGGAAGATTTCAATTGGTGTATGAGACAGTTCGCGATTAAAATCAGTCAACTTTTTAATACAATAAAATCCATAGAATTTTCTGGGTTTCTGAAATCACAATTCCATGAGTCTATATTAATCTATTTAATTTAATACCTATTAACCGATTTGCCGATTTAATGAGTCTTCTGTATAAGTCATCCGGACACCTCATTACGTCACTTATATCAAAATAAATTTTCAAAAGACCCAGGTAAAAGTGAAACAAAACCATTTCTAAATCCGACAGCTATCATCCCTCCGTTTGGGGAAAACGCAACCTGTTCGGTAGAAAACAGGAAAAATAGTTAGAAAACCTAATCACATCCAATTAAATAAATATCTCTATATCAACAAGATTCTCACCTTGTTTACTCTAATAAAATTCCGAAATCTGACGTATTCTTCTAACTGATTATTCAGAAACCCTTTAGTTGGATGTAAATGTTCAGCCTGTAAATAAAATTATTAAAGTAAAGTTGACATGAAAGTACGCTTTGAAATATTTTGTATCTGATCTTCCTACCCGAGTTTTAACAAACGAAATGAGCAATTTGGGTGTTTCATCTGGGATATTGACGTCAAGTACTGAAACAATTCCGTCTTTTTGAAATAACGTCTGCTGTACAGAGTCGATGGCTTCCTCTATTACATCGTCATCTTCAACATCTTCAGTTTCAGTTCTTTTGCTTTCGTCTACCCCAACTGGCGTGGAGGAATCCAAAGAAAATAATTTTTTCTCTAAAATATTCTCCTCTTGAGACTCTGAAGCTTCGTCCATCTCTTCGTCGCTGCAAATGTCAGGGTTTGGAAGTTCTTCGTATATGTTTGTTCCTGGAAATTTTGCCTCTAGAGAGACTGCATAGACGCCAGTGTCTTCATTTATTCCTGTCCGTTGAAATATTTTTGAAGTCCAAACCGACTTTGTCAACTTTCTAAGATTGACATTGAAATCAGCACCGGAAATCTTTGAGTAACTGTCTGGATCCAAGTCTATCGAACATAAGGTCACCTGAACAAACACAAAATCATATTGGGAAATGATTAAAGCCAAGATAAATGGACTGGATCAATAGTAGTATATATTTTAATTACCAAATTTTTCTTTTTTCTATTCCTGTCAAAATCACATTCTCTCCAAAACGAGTCATAATACGTTGCATAAACCTTCCCATCGTCTGTTCCCTGAACTGTTAATCCATGGTAAAAATCTAATGTCTGCAATAAGTAAACCGTTAAGAAATATCATTAGTCCGAATGCCGTTCGTAGCACTTTTCAGTTTCAGCGCTCAAGCTTTATTACCGTAAAGTTAAAGAGAGCTGCTGAAGTCGGCCTTCCAACATTACTTCCAATCTGAAAAACCCTCACATAGTTATGCATTGCGCTTTGGTACCTGCAAATTGAATCAATGTATGGATTATAACCATCTGCACATTTGTATCATATTATTACTAAACGGTTTAATTTTAAAAACTTACGCGACATGGGACTCGCAACAGGTCGCTTGGTGTAACCATCCACGTATCCAGCACATATCCAAAGCTATGCCGATTCGCTTATTATCGCGTTCCAAACGAGTCTCAACGTCCCACACCCTCAAAACCCTGTCTTGACCAGCCGTAACTAAATATCGAGGATTCAGAGGGTCGAAGCAAATTCCTCTGATAGACAAATGGTGACCAGGAAAAAACCAGAATGGGTTTATTGTCACAACTGTATCTTGATTTTGTGTGTCTGTTTGAACTAAAAGAGGCGATGACGCATGTAAGTCGAACACGGCTACTGCACCACTGGCGAACCCAACACCTAAAAATCTGTAAATCATATTTGAAAAAAAAAAACGCTCTGAATCTCATCTCTCAGAACCATCATGAGACACTTTTTTTGTAACTAACTTGTTGCCTTCATGCCAATCAAATTTCACCACGTTTCCTAATTCGTTCTCGATGACTGAACTGTCTACTTTCAAACAAAATTCCGGACATTTTTTGTAAACCCTGTTCCTGTGAGATTACAAAAAAAAACCTGGCGTTAATTAAAACAATATAAACTTCATTCTCAATATAATGGCCATGTTTAAAATTTACCAGTGGCCAGGTTTGTACTCATAGTTTGGCTTCAATTTCAGGTCCTCGATTCTTATAGCCATAATTCGAACAGTGGAATCCTCGCATGCCATTGCTATATATCCGATCCGGCATAGAATTTCAATGTCATCAAAACAACTATGGGTTTTGGGATCGTATGAGTCGATGATGTCTGGAAAGAAACTACTCCACTGAATGTGTGTAGCATATCCAAAATCAAGGACTAACACTAACTGCAACGATAATCCGACTGATGTGCGCGTATAAATTTGGAGACAGCCTTTTCTTTCAGGGTTACACTTTAGTGCGTCAATTTCCTCTTTGATGTCTCTAGCTACAGAAATTGCAAGAAGTTTGCCACTCGGATGCCAGCTCATGGACAACACCGGACCTCCAACATGGTGAATTGAAGAGGGGAGCTCTGTAGAAGGGGCTTCTACAGTTTCTCCCTCAAACCAATCCAGATTGTGGAAACCACTGGCCCCTGCTGAAGTGATGCTGTTGAATTCTACGGATTTTTTGTGAGTCGGCAGATATTCATCGAGGTTATCATCGGGAGACTTTCTTGGGTCAGACAGTACATTGTCTTTCAACTGAATGAATGGATCTTCACCACTTCGATTGGGAGGATTCCAGGTACTTTGTTCTGTGTCGAGTGTTTCCAGAAACTGAACGGCCACAATGTTGAAATCGTTGGAATCCACGCGCACATTGGACAGTTTGATACCAAAATTACCTAGGCCCAAACGACTACGAGAAGATTTTTCTTGTGGATCTATATCGGTACCCCCAATTATGAACTCTTCATCATCCCCTTCTGGTTCAATTCCCTTGTCCATTGATTTAAACGATTTGCGAGCACTGACGGAAACAATAACTCTGTATTAAAACGAATCCACCATTCACTTTTGGTTAATGTTTGTGATATCAGAAAGTTCATACTTAATAGCGGACTTCCTTTTACCGATTTGTTTGACAGCTTCGGCCTCTTTGGGGATCTATACAATTTTCAAATGCAGCAACAAGTTATTAATTTAATGTACTTAGATTATACAAAAAAAAATAATGTGATTCTCACTCCAATGGACTTCTCTTCATGCGTTTTCCGGTGCCAATGCATATTAGGTAATGCCAATTTCGCGTTGCAAATGTCACATGTTATTAAAACCGCATCAAGTTCCTATATTGAAGCAAACAATGTTTCAATTTAAACATTTCTAAAATCTAGAGAGATAATGTAAATTCTTCAAAAGTCGTTATGTAAAAATATAGTTTACCTCTGCTGATCTGCCACAGGTATTCATATGATAAGCCAAACCAAGTGTGCTTTTAAAAGATGAGGTGCAGCCTTTTCTTGGACAGGCAAAAACAGTCACTTTGGTCAACTTTTTGTACTCATTTAACTTCCGGGAGAAGTATTTATGATCCATGACCTATTATAACAATTTCACACAAGGGGAGACAGTAATTTATAACAAAAATTGAAATAGACACCGCTTCAAATTTATCATTCAACGTTAATTTGTTGGAATCAAAAGATAAACTGAAAAAATAATGACAAACCAAATCTGCCTTTTCTTCCACAGTAGGAACTGTGTTCATGTGATACTGGATGTTATGAAGTCTGAACTGCCTGAAGGTAAAGGACTCATTGCACTCTGAGCAGGTCACCGGATCCTTATCAGTGTCCATCGCAGGAAGGGCCTTCTTCAGTTTCTGTATCAAGGTATATGGCAAACCACCGGAAGATTCATTCCCTCCTTTTGGCCTTCCACGACCTCTTTTCTTCTCCGGAGGATCGTCCTCGGCACCTTGCTCTTGCTGAACCCGAGACGGACTAGGATCTATTCCAGTTCCAGCACCCCTTCCTCTTCCCCTTCCCCTGGAGGAACCGCGACCTCTTCCCATGACCTAGCAAGGTAAATAATTGACTACTGCATTTACTGAAAATCTAAAATCAACCAATTACAAATTACTTACTGTCACTCACACTCACTGTAACTTTTTAATTGTTAGTTGATGTCATGTACGTATAGCCATTGATTATTAGTTAACAACTGTTTGTCATCAAAAGGTAAAGCACGCACACAAAAACGAGAAAAAACTAAGTTTTAGAAAATGTTAGCACTGCACAGATGACAGAAAGTGCACAGCTAGGCGAGCACCACTTTCGCGCTGCCTTTACGTTTCCCCATTTCCATCAAAGTTGATGCTTTTAGACAAACAAAACAAACATTCACGTCAACTTCAATTTCCATGCTCTATTCTACAATAGTATGTAAAAATCGTATGACCTCACCTCCTAAAACTGAAGTGAAGGCAAAGTCAAGCAAGCCATGAAAGAGCAAGACTCATCTCTGCAAGTGAAGGAGTGATTTTGATTGGTCTAAAGTTCCTTGGAAGAGAGAGAGTTTTATAGTGCCTAAGTGCCTGGAGCAAGCTGCATGCATTTATTTGTTTGAGAACAACGTGTGTGGTCCAAAACAAACAAGAAAGACGATCGCATCGAATAGCTACCTCGGACTCCGCTCCGTTACGTGCTTCATTTCTTTATTTCAGTTTTCAGTAGTTTGTTTTTGATTGTTGATTCTTCAAACTAGGATTCGAATTTTTTTTTAGTTTTTAGTTTAGGTTAGTTCTGGTTTTACCAGAAAACAGAAAAACTCATAATTACGTTGATAATCAATGGTCTAGTTTACTGTTTAAGACTTCAAAAGTAGGGTAAATTGACAGTATTTCAATTTCAAGGCAAAGCGCAACAGGTAAATACAAAAAAGGATCCTGAAAAAGTTGCTACATTATTTACTTTTTACTGGACCGACCCCTTGATTGTTTATGTTAGTGTTAATTATGTTCAATAAAGAGTTAATACGAGTTTTTAGAACATTTAATAATTATCTGTTTCCATTATTTGGTTTTAACAATCCTGATTTATATTGTTCTTTGTTAATAGCTTTGCCTTTGGAACTTTTACGGGGCTCTGACTGGCGATGGATTTTCGACACTTGGAAGAAAATGGCTGACATCGACCACACCACTACTTTACACTGATCTTAACCTAACCGTAACTGCACCCGATTACAAAATTGAGAGACTGATAGTTTGCCCGGATCCGGAAAATTGTTCAAGTTCGCGTGACCACTTTTCATTTTTGGTTGAAGACAAGAGAGCATTTTGCAAACTCAACATCCAAAAATGAGACTTAAAGCCGGCATCCCCTCTATTCTCATTCTGACATTATTGAGCTTGTCAGTGACTGAAAGTGTACGAAGCAATGGACCAACCGGGGGATTCGGTGAACCCCCTCTGGATAACTGCAGACGCAAAGCTAAGGATTCGTGTCAAGAAATGCAGTTCACCACGTGTTTTGGGGTCAAACTTCCATATGCATTAACCAGCAATGAGTTGGTCAATGAGAATTTTACGCAACATCAAATTCAGGTTGGAGATCATAAAAGAATTTCATTTTGGAATCTGAAGTTTTAAAAATCAGAACAGATCATTAGATGTTTCTTCTTAATACTATATTAATTTGCTTTTACTTTAGAATGAAATGAAACGATGGGAAGTTCTAAGGAATGTTCCACGGTGCTGGGCAGTCATTCAGCCGTTGTTGTGTTCATTTTATATGCCTAAGTGCGACGAAGATGGTTTTATTGAGCTTCCTCCCCAGGAATTGTGTAGAATTGCCAAAAATCCTTGTCGAGTTATAGAGAAGGAGTTATTAGACTGGCCAGTTTTTCTGAAATGTGAAGACTATTCAAAGTTTCCTACTGGTTGCAAGGTACTTTAATTACATTAACAATTTCATATTTTTTTACAAAATTGAGTTTAGACGAATTTCAGACATTATATTTTTCTGCCAGAGTAATGACATCAGAGAACTTCGCTTTAATACTTCATCCACATGCCTGTCTCCACTGATCGAAGTACAAAGTGAATTTAACTATTACAATGAGTTTGATGGATGTGCATTTAACGGAAGTACTGATCCGTTATTCACGAAGGAGCAACACGTAATCGTCTCTGCAATAATCAAATACTTCGGAATGCTTTGCTTGGGTTGTCAATGTATTTTTCTGGTAAGTTCTATGGTTAATACAGTTTTTATTTGTCAACGAAGTAGTCCCAAACTCAAATAATAATTTGTCTTGTGAAAAACTTTGTGTGAATTATAGACAACTTTCCTGATTAACTGGAAATCGGGGAAAAAATATCCGGCTGTGGTGCTGTTCTGGACAAACCTGTGTTATTTTATTGGAACAGTAGGATGGATGGTTCAATATCTTCCGAACACTAAGGAGGGCATTGTTTGTAGAAAGGACGGCACTATTCGAAGAAACGAACCAGGGTTAGTTTATTTAACGGATTTAATTTTTATTGAATTCCTCTCTATATCAATTCTCGCTTCACTTATGTTTGTATAAATGTTACTGTTTTCAGATCTGAAGACATGTTTTGTGTCATGGGATTTGCCTTTATTTACTTTGGGACAATCAAAGCTCTTGCGTGGCTAACTGTGTTTTCCTATGTCTTTTACCTAACATGCATCTCGGTTGGTGAGTTCATTCCGTCATCTGGAATGTGCAGATTTTTAAAACAAATTGAAACGGAAATAACTTATCAGTGATAAGTTATCACTTGTAGTTTACTAAATAACTTTGGCATTAAAATGGTCATATTGCCATTCTTTGTAGGGCGAATACAGAATAAGATTGACAAACAGAAATTATATTTCCACGTGTTCGCTTGGCTTGTGTCTTTTGTGTTGACAATCGTTTGCGTTTCTGTTGGAAAGGTATCATTTCAATTCAAAACAAGTTAATATCATTTCGGCATGTTGTTTAAATAAGTTATGACGACTTTTAATGTAGGTGGACGGAAGTAGCATTGCTGGAATATGTTTTATAGGAATTCATGATCCCACTACTCGAATTGGTCTTGTCATTGTACCAGTTGTGCTACTGTGCGTTGCCACATTCATCAATTTCTGGCGCGGGATATATTACCTGATCCGCATCACAATGTCAGCGAGTGACTTTTTACCAGAGGGAGGAAGATCGGAAATAAAAGCACAAGCGATTAGAATTGGTTTATTCAGTTTGGGACTAGCCACGGTACTGGCAATATCTTTAATCTCGCAGTTTCAACTAATGAAGCAAACGCCGGTTTGGGAAGAGAGTCTAAAGAAATACATGTAGTAAGTCTTTATAAAAATAGAAAAGTATTCTAAATTCCTGTCAAGTGACGTATTTTACAACTTCATGCCTTTGTTTCTAGCTGCAAGTTAAATCTTCGCACAAACGTTGATGAGTGCGAGATCACTGAGAAGGCGGATGTATCCTTAGTCATTTGGAATGTAGTGGCATATTTCCTTTGCGGTTTGCTTATGTGTTCGTTAATTGTTAACAAAAACGCTTTCAAAACTTGGACACGATATTTAAAACGGTAAAATCCATTAAAACATTTTCTTACACCACCTGCAACACTTGCAAACACTGCAACACACTTATCTATATTTCACTTTCAGGATTTGTTTCTCTGCCGATTCGGATTCTGCTAATGCCAATAAAGCGAAGCATCAATTGATTAAGCAGGCATTTGAAAAGCGACACCAATACTCTCAGAAAGGTCGATTAAGTCTCACTTTGCAAGGCACCGATGAGGATCCCATTGGACTAAACAGACTTTTAGATCCCACGAAATTGTGTAAAAATCAAGACCTGGATGACCAGTCTCAACAAATGAACCCATCTCAGACAGGAACGGACGCGGACGAGATTAACAGTGAATGGGCGGCAGCACTCCCTCATCTTTTAAATCGGCGAGGAGCGCTCGTTCCGCCTCACTCTTCTAATTCTGTTTCTTGTGTGTCCGAAGATTCTAGACGACCCTCGTTTGATTCGGTGATGTCTGAGGTGGCAGCGAGAAATTTGCAAGGATCAAATTATGAGAGGGGGACGCACAAAAAGTTAGTGACTTAACTTAGTTTATTTCGTTAAGTTTAATATATTTTTGTTGTAATGAGGTTATTTCTACATTTTTAGAAGTCGTCGTGACTTCTTTCGAATGTCGAAGCCCCGGAGGAGTTGGTTTGCGAGAAACTCAGGAAGTTCAACTTCGTTGGAAAGCAATGGGGGATCTCAACAGGTTACTAACTTTTTCTTTTTCTTATAGAGTTCACACAACACAGTGAAGTATTTTTCTACAAATGGTTTTTACCTATTATCCTATAGATTCTTTCTGCTATCACGAAATTGATTGACAAAAAACTTGCCAACGGAGAAGGGTCACAAATGGCGCAAAACAATTTTCAGACAAGAAAAACGACGATGGTGACGCATTTAGGTGTTCAAACTAGTTTTGAAAATATTGCATCTCCACATTGTAGCACAAAGCAGACAAATCTCACAATGTCAGATAAGGCAACCCAATCAAGTTTGGTTAGTTTGCATGAAATAGGCACTCAAACTAAAAAGTCGGCAACGAAGAAGGAAAAAGAAAAGAAAGACAAGTCGAAAAAAGACACAAAAGAAACTGAGCACCACGAAGATGCAAAAGGCCATTCTGAGGGGGCTGAAGATCCTGTTCTTAAACTACTTTCACCAGTTTGAGTTAGGTTAGGGTTAGAAAGATGGAGAATTAAACCTCCATTAAAGACGAGAGCTATTTATCAGATCTAATTTTTAATTCCGTTTTTGACTTTATTACGTTAACGTTTTGTAGTTTATCCATAGTTAATAATTTTAGTTTTTATCATGTCCTGATGAAAACTTGTCTTGATAAACAGCCTATGCAAATACTCATAATAGATTCTACTTAAATCTCTAATAATGCGTTTTATTCACGAATTCACGTGATAATTGGGACGCTCATCATGACTGATAAGAATCTCAACCGCAATATGACTGCGAATGTGTGCCTTACGTTTTAGTATTTATTAGGCAACTCAACTTGGGTTAGTGACGAAAAGTCATGCCGAAGTTAAAACCATTTTAAGCTTATGTATAGGAATATGAATTACAGAATAATTATGATGACAATAATGTTTTATGCATTAGCATTCCGTATTTCTAGGAAAGATGCAGATAGGCAATCAATAAGACAATATAATATATTTAACTGTGTAGGTAGTTTTGTGATTTTGTACAATTTTTATTTTATACAACTGTTTTCTTTTTTCACTTTTTTTGTTGTGGTTGTAACATTGTATTTAAATTTATAGAAAA
>VYYJ01000841.1:0-42606 GCA_021029165.1 Cyphoderus albinus
GCCCCATTCTGCGGTGGCATAAAACAATCAAGGTTCATGGTAAAATAATTTAAGTTAACTTAGGTCGCCGAAATAATGGTACAAAGCGAAATCCCGTCATCTCTGCATTATGAGTAAAAACGATTATATAAGTTAATAGTAAAATCATTATTCAAACCCCAGATACGTCAGGTTAATATGGTATGGCATCAAAAAAGTAGTATCTTCTTAAAAATGAATTATAATTATAATTAGACAGGTCACGTATATAATTCTAGTATGGTAGTAACACATCACGCAACGCGGAAAACAAACTTTCTTTCTATAGTTTGAAAAAATTTTAAATTGAACGATTTTCAAGTTCCCTTCATGTTTTACAAGGTGATTATTATGGTAGGCGAGTGTGAAAGAGTTTTCTAAACCCACAAATCGAACTTCTTGAAGGAGAAAAGTTTGATATTAATGTTGATAGAGATGAAATTATCACAAATCACTTCTTCTTCGTGAAGCTCTCATTCGGTGAGCTTTCAACAAAGTTGTATTTCTAGCTTCTTCGCGAACGCGGGTAAGGCTGTAATTGTAAAACATGGAATTCAAGAGTTTTTCCTCCACTTCTCTCACTGCTCTTGCCTTTTCTTGTTCTTCGGCCTTGTTCAAATCCAAACCTGGAGCTGCTGTGGGTTCCAATGTTGTTATCACACTTTTCGCTTTCTCCATACACTTTTCTGCAAATACAGAAAACTGCTTTTGACAAGTCCTTTAAAAATATAACATTTTATTAGAAATCATAATGACTTTTCTGAACTTACTGTACTGTGCCTCTTTTTTCCTCAGCTCTTCGTCTTTCGTAGCTAGGATGACTTCTAAACGTTTTAATTGATCTTCATAGTTTGCTTTGATGTCTAAAATTTCTTGATTCTTCGCTAGCAGTTCTTCGTCCAATTCCTTTTCATGTTTTCGAAGCTGCTCCACCAATATTTTAGAACCTTCATGAGTGGGATCGCTACCCATTGCAGTCTTTAATTCTTCCTGTAGCTTCTTGTTTTCAAGCTGGAAAAAACAAACTTTCATTTATATTTCTACGCAGGCTTCACGCAGGATTATTTGTAATGATGAATGCACTACTGACCTCTAGTCGGACTAGCTTTTGCCTGATCATTGGTGACAACAGCTCAATGGAAGCATCTGCATCTGGTAACCCTTCGGCAGACGCACCATCCAAACCATTCAGTCGTAAGTCTAATTCTTCAATCGTTTCTGCNGCATCTGGTAACCCTTCGGCAGACGCACCATCCAAACCATTCAGTCGTAAGTCTAACTCTTCAATCGTTTCTGCTAAACGCGATTTGTCCTCTTGTAACGATTCCACCTGTCTTTGTGTAGTTTCCAGTTTCTCTCTTAGTTTCCCACAATCAAAATTTGACTTCAGAGCTGTATGCAAAATAAAAAATAATAAAAACAGAATTCTAAGAGATTTTGAAACTACATGAATGAATGCGTAGAATCCTAAAATCATACCATTTTGTGTCTCTTGGGAAAGCTTAGCCTGCGTTTCAGTTAGATCAAGCTTGAGAGCGTCAAGTTGTGATTTGTAATTCTGAATCTTTTTGTTCTCGTCAAGAAGTGTAAAATTGGTCTGAATATATAGAAATGAAAATGGTTACTCTTTCACCATAAAAAATTAAGGAGCTTTACAATTTCTTGCAGAAGTGTTTACTTTCATAAGTTCCAAGTTCTTTTCCTCTAACAGTTTCAAATTTTGCTTTAAATCGCCCATTTCTTCTAACTTCTTCTGGTATAATTTTAGCTGTTTTTCTAGTTGAGCCGCTTTTGCAGCCAACTCCCTAACCGAATCGATTTCATCCTTTAGCCTTACAACTTCTTCATCAGCTTTCCTCTTTGAAGCCACTTCTGCATGAATTTCGCTAATTTGTTGCTGAAGAACCTACGACCACAAAAATAATTCACGTGAAAGTAAAATGTTTTGATGATGACAAAACGTGTACTAATTATGCTTTTAGATCGTACTTGATTTTTCACTTTGTAGTCATCCACCAGTCCTTCCAACTCAAAATTTCTTTCCCTTAATTGCTCGATTTCTCGCCGGTTCTCCTCGTGAATCCTCATTGACATATGGACAGATTCAGGGTCTTTCAGATCCCCAGCAAGTTGAGCTTGCAATCTTTCATTCTCTGTTAATACCGCCGTCTTCTCCACGTTGATTTGTAGAATCTTTTGCGTTAGCTCATGACATTTCTGTTAATAATAATGTAAATCATCAAACAAATGTTCATGAATTACAAAAAAACCTCAACGTCATACAAACCAGATATTAATGAGGGAAGTGAGAGTTTTTACCTGCGATAATTGGTCTTTATCATCTTGCAAACCAGAAATCTCTTCTCGTGCTTTCTTAAGCTGTAGCTCAATTACGTCTTCACTACTGCCCTGATCTTCTGCTTTGGCTTCCATCATTTCTTGAATTGCAGTTACGATTTCAGCCTAATAAACATTTGATTAAAATTGCATGTCTCCTCATCATTGTTATTCATAAATAAACCATCTATTGAAAATACCTGAACACTCGTTGCAAGTCTTTGTATTTTATTAACAAAGTCTTCCCTTCTTGGACTATTGACTGCGCATCCTAGCAGAAGCTGAAGAAGACGACTGATCTCATGAAGATCGCCAGTGGTCATAATCCGTGGAATATTCGGTAGCAACGTACTCGGAAGTGCATGACCCACCTGAAGAAAAGTCTGAGTTATTAAAACCAACACGTACACACATAGAGAGAAATCGCCGGCTTTGCCACAGTGTCAACTATCTTTAGTACACCAAATAACTCAACATTAGAAAACTAAAAAATCTTATCAATTGAATTCAGTTGTAATCCTATTTTTCAAAGAGGTATAAAAGTTCAAATACTGATATAATTGTAGGTATCTCAATGAAACAGCCTTTTAGAAAGAATAAAAAACTACATTCCTAAAAATATACTGGTAGAAAGAACTAATTCAATCAAAGACAGAAACCAGACTAAATAAAAGCCAGAAGTAGCCAGAAAAAAGTTGCTTGTAGTAAGTTGCAACTGTGCTGGATTTGCATTCAAGCACGACAGCACGTTATTATGGCACAGAATCAAAAAGATTGTTTCTCTCTCTCTCTTGTAGTTCTTCTAGTTGTATTGCAGCCAGTAAAAAATAATAATACTCGAATTATCATTTATAATACTTGCAAGGTCAAACTCATAACACTTCGTATACTTGTATTGAATGAAATCATCGTATATAGCAAAAACGAATTTATCTAAAAAAGAATTAGCTACTCTTGTTTCTCTTTGGTGCAAAATCTTACGAAATGGTGGTTCTCTTTAGAATGGAATAAATTAATGCTCTTACTTTACAATAATACAAAAAGCAAACATAATTTTTAATAAAACGTTTCTTTCTAAGCTTTTGCCAATGTGTACAGTTCATGTATTTAAACTTGGCCAGTGAAAATTAGCATCAAAGGGTTCCACTACAATGCCCAAACCAGCTTAGGTGCAGTCACTTATTACAGTCATACACACATTCCATTGTTAAATATTAACAATAAATAATGCTCATTTAATGTGCACACCTGTCTATGTTGTATAAAATAAATAAATCATAAATCATACTTTGGGATTTTGGCATCGTCGGCAGAACGGTTTTGCTCTTATAAATAAATTACACACTTCCCTTGTCGAAACACTAATAGACAACGAACACCATTATTAATAGGCTTATGTTAGCAACTGATAGTGTTTAGTGTTACACGGTCAGTTAAGCGCCATGCTTTAATTTAATTTATTTTATCTTCCTTCCGGCCAAAGAAGCTAAAAACTTTTAAAAATAATAATTATAATAATTATCTAACCTGTTCTTCCAAGTACTGCCTCATCTTTTTCATGACTTGAATGAGTGGCGAGGATTCACTGTTGAGATCCCTGAAATAATCGGGATCAATCACATCCTTTAACAAAGTCGCAAGCATTCGCCCATCGGTGAAATCTTCTGGACGTGGCTCTGCATTCCTTTTCGCGTACGGTGGTAGTGTAGCCACCCAAGCAAAGAGACTTTCACTCATCGATCCCATGTTCTCTAGTGACAAGCAGGAATATTCTCCGTCAGGTGTCTGGAAAATGAAAGAGTGCACAATTTAGTTGTTAATCAAGACTTGCATAATATGTAACTAGAGAATTTTGCATCTTCGCTCCTACAGAATTGCGTGACAGATTTTAACAGGTAATATAAAAGCAGTAAAATGATTAATTCTCTGATGTTTCATATATAAAATGTATGTAATCATATAAAACCCATTGTGGATGTTTGCTTGCATGGAGGAGAATGCATCATAACTTAAGTGCTGTTATATGAAATGCGCTAATTTAATTAATACGTTGCACGAATAAACTCGTTATTATTGTGATAAGACGGTGATTGTAGTGAGGTAATAACAGGCTGGGAGCCAGGCTTGATTTGTGCAACATAAGAGCAACAAATAATGGAAACAAACCAAGAATAGACACAGCTTCCTTCCTGTTCGTGTACGCTCCATCCGTTTCTAGTTTTATTCCGCTTCGTGGTCGTGACTCTAAACAAGATTAACAGATAACTATCTAAGAATCGACTACGTTCACCATAAACACGGAATTCACAACGGAACGACACAATAGATAATTTAGCAACGCTTTAACAAATAATTGAACTGGCTCTGTGTTCTGAAGCAGGATTTTCTTTTTCCGACAAACATTAAGTCATGAAATAGATTTACTATATTTTGCCTGTGCTCAATCTATGGCAAAATGTCATGCAAAACGCTTGACAGATCAGAATTATGTATGTACGTATCGCATTTAACTGATATTTCCTTTGATAACCAGTAAAAGCACAATTGAATAACAATCAATCTCCTTTCAATTCAATTTTAGTATTGAACACCTAACTGCCTCTGATTCGCTTAGTAGGAGTAAACTAAACTGCTTCATTCTATCTTGAACTCTATAACAGCCTGTGAGCACAATTTTGCACACTTTCATGTAAATAAAAGAAAAAGAAACATCGAAAGCCTTTTGTAATCCGTACATTCCTCTATAACAGCAAGAAACCAATGTAGTTTAATTCAGGCATTTCAATTAATATACACACAAAGCGTAAAAATCAAACCGGTGCAGGACCTTGCAAGGAGTAATACAAAAGCCCTAGGCACTTAATGTTGTGTATTTTAACTGAACTCAAGGCACTCATTAAAAAATAAGTGTAAGAAAAACTCTTTTTAAGAACATTTTAATGTATAACATTGATTGAGAGTAATAAAGAGCAGTCAGTATAAATTCAATAAATCCACTCAAACATAGATAATGCTCTAATTTCGCATTTTTATTTCTCATCTATTTATTAAGTAGCCAGCCAGTAAATTTGCCAGCTACAATGGTGCATTATTTCTTTTCTATCATAAACACTCATGCATTTTGTAATGGATACCAACTAGATGATGCTAACGATATGATAATAGGTAATCTTTCGTTCTAGACGATGCTCGACATTCGAGAGGAAAACTGCAACTTTCTTTTTTCCACGTTTTGTTATATAATGAACTATTCATTAATGGTTTGAATAGAAGCTATAAGTTTCACATTTCATAAAACAATTAATTTTCCGCTCCGCATTTGAAAACTTATTGGAGGCGAAATAATATTAAATAAGTTTTACAGGAAGTATATTTTGTTCCGTCATTAAAGTTGCCATTAATTACATTCGGATTGAAAGAATAGTCGGAAAAAACGTGAATCGAGAATAGGTTTTGTAAAGTAATAGAAAATAATATTCATCGCATATCATATCAGTCCTAATTCATTATCCGTCAGTTGTGCTAGACTAGTAATTACTACCTCATCTACCACTAAACAGACAAAGCTTCTGAAGAGTTTAAAGGAAAAGGGCCGAAAGACCTTGGACTGCGTTCATACATCGCCGGAAACAACTGCATGTAGGGGCAGAGCTTTAGCATACTTTGTAAAATCTATTAAACTTTACCTTACCACACCAGATCTTGCCTTTCATTGTAACTTCTATAAGACTGACAAACGAACGTGAACGCATAGCAGAGACTAGATAAGTACCTTGTCTCTTAAGGTACATATTACTGCATATTATATACGGCCTTTTATATGTATAGTAAAAAGTATTTCTTTTTGTAAATAATTAAAGCAACATGATTGATGATACATAAAGCAAAGATTGATAAAATATTGCAAATTACCACTACAACAACATTGAACCTTTGTGGCGAAGGGAGTCGCTTTTATTTCACTCCCTACAAACAAATTACACTCGAGCCACAAGGTTTTCAAATTCAGACTCAATTAAAATAATTTTGCTTTCAATATATTGTTGAAAAAGAAATGATTGCGTATTAAGTAAGAAAAAGTTTGACATTATGTTGCAAAAAGGTAAACAAATTGAATTTTAGTGAAACCTTTACTGTCATGTCAGACTGGCATGGCAGTAGTATTAGCCCAATAGCCCTTTCCGTACTTTTTATTTTTTTACTTTCGGAATTGATTCGTCTTGTAGATTGGCAATTACCAATACCAGTATGTATGTATGTATGTACTACAAATCACAACTTCCTATTTCTCAGAGCATCTTTAATTTTAAGAACTAGAATGAATTTCAAAGACCAATTACTTATTATTTGCAAGAATTGGGTACTGCGATAAAAAGTGTTTTAATTTATTTTAATGAGTGAAAATGAAATCGTATAGAGATTAAAAGCGCTGAATGATTGTAAAATTGACACAAATCATACTTGTCAAACCATAAGTAGAAATCATTCAATGCACTCACTCAATTAACTGAAGCTGTATAAAGTAAAATCATAGAGCAATTAAGCTGTTGCAAGTTTTGTGCAATATTTTGCAATTTACCTTTTGAAAGTTTGACAAAGTTACATTTAGGATACATAATTTTTATCTTTCTATCTAAAATAACATTATGGATATCTCTAAAAAGATAATGACACAAGTTCAATCAAGATGATATAAAAATAGAGATTTTACTTCTTACGGTTTTTACCAAAGGAATAATTTCGATCGTTGGCTCTTTTATGAATCATGCTATATCATTTAAGAATATTGAATTCTCTCCATTTAAATTGAAGGGCATCTTAGACAAAATGTAGTTGACTGAATATGATTTTAATCATAAAGTACTACGTGCAAGTACTAATTACAATAAATGTCAACGATTGTTGTGATTCATAAAAACGATTTAAAATCTGTATTTTTCCTACTTATATGATAGGATAGGCAAGCCTAAGGGGTCAGGTCAGTGACAAACCCATCCTTCATTACCCTGCATTAAGAGATGACCAGGCTGATTTTGGAGCTAAGCATCTTAATGGACATGACACCCCATGACCATTTAAGGGAATTAGTTTAATCAAGCGCGATCATTCAGCCATTTAATGAAAAAACTTGATTCACTATTAGCTCACTATTTATTGACACTTCACTTTGTAAGTTGAAGGAGACGAAATGTAAACTATTTAAAATATATTTACATCGATTGGTAAATTTCACTCACCTCTTATCGCCGAAGTATAGTAAAATTCAGATGTTTCTGTTGAAATCACTGCATATTTTCTAACGAGTAAGGTTATCCGAACATTCTTGGGCGAGGTTTCATTCAGTTTCATCAGGTAAAGATTGATTCTTTATTGCTTTTCAATCAAAACTTCTTTATTTTCTTTTTCTCTTTTCCCTATTTTCACTGCACTTCATTTCATGTTTTACTTTTACAATAAAACTTTCTGTGTTTCTGTAAACTTTCTGAATTTAATCATAAATCGGAAATACAAAGAGACGAGACTGTAATTTTCATAATCACACAGTACGATTTATAATTTATTATATTGACGCTCACAATTTTACAACTTTTTCAACGGTGATAATGCACTCAACCTCGCGCCAAGGCAGATAGTAACAGAAATATGTTAATCCTTAACTATTATTGCTCAATTAAGTTCTTATCGTTCTCATTACAGAAAGGACAACTAAACCTTTCATAAACGGTATCTTTTAATAGCAACCAATAACTTTCAATCAACAGTGAATAATACTTTCTAAGTTTCTAAAAAGTCTTTTCTTCCTTTTCCCAGGTGAACTATATCGGAAAATAGTTTTTAAGATGATTAATAGGAACTGAAGAGGTTGAGCAAAATGAAGATGATTCAACAATCAAGGCTGCTGGCCAGTGCAGTAAATGTCTTTGGTAGTTGGTAATAATAATGATATAGTTAGTTGTTAGTTTAGTTTATTATTACTTGTTATTGCAGAGTAGAACTGACTTGCCACAAGGCTACATATCTCAGCAATAATGTTTCATGCAAATGGTCTATATTGTAATTTGGCTCATATAAACACAATGTATTGTTCTCACAAAAAGAGCCTCGTGTGCTTTATGCACTGTGATGTTTCATATTACCAGACAATTCTGACATGCCATAGCTAAGCTATAATGCGGCTTGCAAATGAAGAGTGGACGAGCTGAAATGAAAGGGTTAAAATTAAAAATATGCTTACTTTAACTTCACCATATACGGAATATAGAGAATTTCAGAATTATGCCATTTACCCCTTCCTTACAGTGTTATAGAGCTTTACACTAACAAGACTCAGTATGGTAACTTGTATGCATCATATAATATGATTCATATTACATTCTCACATCTTGCTTGAATCACTTTTGACCACACACACATTTTTATACCACGCTATTTACTTTTGTGCTTTTTTCGCTTTACTCTTATTCGTCATTTATCGTATCATCTATTTAACAAGCAACGCAAAATGCAAAAAGACGCAATATGCAATGGATTGATAATATAAAGAAAGAGAGGCATGCTCACAGTTCATGCTTTTTCACCACAGCGTAAAAGTTACGTTGTTATTATGATTTTGAGAGAAATCGCCTAAATGACAAACATGAAATGAAATCAAGTCTCAAAAGCAGCTTCTTCAGTAGCAGCAACAAAGTTTCAATTTTTAATGTAAAGAGAGACACTAAAACTTTCTCTGCTATTATTCACTAAATAAAGTCATCATAACATAAATTGAATCTTATGTTATGTATTGTATGTATTTCATAGAATAAAAAGATAAGCTCTTTCTTAATTAATTAATGAAATAAGCCATTTTTACAAATCAAAAAGATGATTCTCTATATACAAGAATATTCTAGCATCAATTTTAATGCTCTACAATCATAACCATGAATAGACGAGATGGGAATGAGAACATTGAGAACGCTATTCATTGATTGGACAACCAGGAATGATATACAATAAATTATCAATATCAAAAATGATTATTTAAACCAACTTAAATACCACCATACAGCATCACCTTGCTTATTTTTTGGGAAGAAAGTCTGAAGTCGTTTCCTCTACTCGCAGTTTTGCTTTTTTGCATACACGAAACGGATAACGAAATGAAATGTTATACGTTACATACAAATGCAATGCCAATGCAATTGTATGCAAGAACGCAGCAATAATTCGCAACGGTTCCAAATGCACATATCAGCTGATGACTTTCATACGCAATATAAAATGAGGCATCAAACGATATGATGATATCAGTCATGTTTGAATGAATCATCGTCCCAAGTATTGGTGTCAATCAGTTACATGTTCGTTTTAACAGTTATGAATTAGAACTAGATTAACTAGAACTAGAACATATTTATATGGATAAAACATATCAAGAGTTGAAGTCAAACAAAGGATTGTGATTGAGTGAGTAGTGAGTAAACAGAAAAAACAGCAAAATGTCGAGATGACCAAACTCCAACAATTGACAATTATGTTTCATTCATGTTAGCGTCAGTTAAATATAATGCGATGAGGTGATCAGTGATCATTGTTTATGTTTATGCTTGTTCTTTATTTACAATTTACTGAATTTACATGGATTTTGTTGATGAATTTGCGGATCAGTGTAAGAGTGTAAAATAAAAAGTCAGATTTTAATTTATAGCCCGAATAGCCCGATATTGTCATCCACAACATTTTACAGATTAAGTTACTTGCGCCTAGTCAGTGATTTTGTGGCCTTGTTTAGGGAATTAAAAATTTTACGTTAAAATCTTTTAACGTTGGAAATTCATAGTTTGTCGGAAGTGAAAGACTTTTCGAAAAAGTTGTTTTGTATCATTATTAATTGCAACAACAACTGAAAACTAGAAATCTGCCTAGTTAGTATGTAATTCTGCTAACGTCAACAACGTCATCATGGGCAATACACTCGTTGCTTACGCTCCTTCACTGATTCGTCCAGTTGAGTACTACCTAACTGACATTCCAGAATTAAATTTTGATGCAAAGTAAGTTAAATCTCCACATTTTTATATGAGATTCTATTTATGACTTAAAATAAATATATTATAATACTAGCTAAATAATCACTTTTTATTTTAAATACAGCTTGGGTTCAACAAGGTTTCTGAAAGTATGTCGTGCAAAGCAAGGTCCTATTTTATGGGTGGTCAAAGTTTTCGTCATTCATGAACACACAGTTCCTATTCAAGCTTACTGTGAGAGATTAATGAATCTGAAACATAGCCTTAGCACAACTCCTTCTCCGAATTGTTTGCCTTTTACTAAAACCATTGTAAGCAATCATCACAAATCAGAGTTTAATAATTATTGTAGGTTATATCAATGGTTGTTATTTATGCTAATTGTAATTATGGATTCTTTTCTTTGTAGTCAACTGAAAAATCGGTAATTGCAATTCGCCCGTATGTAAAGTTTTCGCTCTACGATCGCATGTCCACCAGGCCTTTCATTCAATGGCCTGAAAAATTATGGATTGCTTTCCAGCTTTTATGTGGATTGACACAAATTCATAAACATGGATTGTGTCACGGAGATTTGAAATTAGAGAATATTCTCATAACGCCAGGCAAGTCTTCTAAATCTCTACAGTACATCACTGAACGCACTCATGCGTATTGAACTCAATTGTTTTATTATTTTAAATATAGGCTTGAGGCTATTACTCTGTGACTTTGCCCCTTATAAACCCGTGTACCTTCCAAGGAATAATCCGTCAGCTATTTTTGGATTCTTCTTTGATACTGCTGGTCGAAGATGCTGCTATGTTGCTCCGGAAAGGTTTCACGATGATAAAAGCAGACTTGGCGCCGATAACCTATTGGAACAGGAAGACGAACTCAAGCACTTCTTATTGCCATCAATGGATATTTTTTCAGCGGGGTATATTATGCAACTTTAGAAAATAATATTTACTAGATCGAATTACGATATTCTCATTGTGATTTTTTAAATTCTGTTTTATAAATTAAGATGCTGCCTGATAGAGTTATTTACGGAAGGTAGAGTCCCGTTTGACCTTTCCCAATTACTTTTATTTTGCTCTGGTGAATACGACCCATCAAGTGTCATACAGCAGATTGACGATCCTAACGCCCGTGAATTAGTCGCACACATGATACAACGAGATCCTGCGTTAAGAGCCTCCGCAGATGAGTACTTAATCCGTTTTAGAGAACGTCTTTTTCCAGAAGTTTTATACTCCACTTTACAATCATATTTTGACATTTTGGCGTTTCAACCGTTAATGAAACCCGATTCCAGGATGGTTAGACTTTGGCAGGATATTAGGTATAATACGATATGTAATAATGGTTTCTACAAGTATTTAAGATTTCAAGTAGCGATGTCTAAAAATTCATTTGCACAACGATTAATTTTGCTAGAAATCTGCCGGTTGATACGACATTAGGACTTATTTTCACGTCACTGGTAACAGCTGAAGTTCGTGGATTACAATCAGTAACTGCCAAACTATACGCATTAGAATCTTTTAGAATGCTGCTGGATAAATTAACTGACGAATCAATTCTGGAAAGAGTTGTTCCGTACATCACCTTCTTGCTGGAAGATCCAACGTCTCCACGCGTCAGAGCTGAAGCTTTAACTGCTTTAGTAGATTGTTTAGATTATGTGAAGGAAGTTCCTCCGTCCGATTACAATATATTTTCAGGTTATATATTTCCGGCTCTAGAGAAATTGGATCACGACGTTGCCGTCAGAATTTCACTAGCGAAAAATATAGCTAGAATTGCAAAAATTTCAATGAGGTGAGTCAACTACTTATTGCAGTGCATACTTACAATTTACTTAGGTAGGTTAAAAATACAAATTGTTCTAATTTTTACAGGTACTTGGAGGCATCGTTTTTGCACGACCCAGAAAGATTAGATCAGCAGCATCCTCAGTTTGTTTCTGAATTACATTCTCAACGGGACTCAATAGCTTCTTTTTTATCAAATTTACTGACGGACAATGATCCAATAGTGAAACGTGTTTTAGTGTCGACTCCTGGATCCTTGGAGTCACTTTGCACTTATTTCGGACCAACAAAAGCACATGACATCCTTTTATCACATCTCATTACTTTTTTAAACGACAAGGATGATTCTCAATTACGAGTTGCCTTTTTCCAGTGCATACCATCAGTTGCTTCATTTATTGGGTCACATGCTGCCCCGCTTATCATTCCACTTATTAAACAAGGCTTATCTGATGTTGAAGAGTATGTTATGAGAGAGGGATTACTGACGATTAAATCGTTAGCGGAAATCAACTTTTTTCGACACCGATTTCTTCTCGATCTTCTAGAAGAGGTTTTGCCTTTTGTGATACACCCGAATCTATGGTTGCGACATGCAAGCGTCGGCGTCATAACCAGTATCAAGAAGAATCTATCCGATGTTGATGTTCATTGTCACATTATTCCGAAATTAAAGCCTTATCTAAGACTCTCCTCCGGTTCCTTGTACGGTGTAAGTGAGGTGTCAATTCTTAGCAAATTAATTCCCCCACTGGATAGACAAGTATATGAAAGTTGCGCAAGAGCGAAAGGTACTTTGCTAGCGTCAGCTATTGAATATCTTCGAAATACAGACGGGAAAACGGTTGAGCCTGATTCTCCTGAAGTGTCAAACGTGAGAAGCAATATCAAAGCATTATAATTGATATAATTAAATAAAATGAAAATGTATTGCTCAAAAATATTATTTTTTGTCTTTGGCAGTTTATAATCCGACTCAAAGCTGAAGGGCTTCCGGTGCCCTTGGATCCTGTATACACATCGTTTCTTCAGAAACATATAATGAAGGTGAATACACAAAGATGCCTTAGAAGCGGTTCCGCAGAAGTGTCAGTGTTTCCCATGAGCAAAGGTAGTTTTGGAGGGTTTACTCAACAACAGCTACAAAGTCACTTGCTTATTATGACGACACCACCGATAAAAGAACTCGACTATAGAACATCCATCTCTACATTCTCAACCAATGACGGAGTTGTCGCTCATTTACCTGGTTCCTCAACTCCCAGAGGAGGGAGCTTCCGGAATCAGCAAGTTCCTCCGCAGTTCCAAGCTCAATTCTCTGAAAAACCCCGAGGAATTCTTGTAGCACATCTCGCTGAACATTCAAGTTCTGTAATTAAAATAACTCCGTTAACGACTTTTAAGGGGGTCTTTGCAACGGCGTCACGAGACGATGTCAGAATTTGGGATGCTGAGAAAATTGAAGGCAGAAACGTTGCCAATCGGTCACGGTGTAATATCCGTTTACCTGGCGAGAAAACCGTTAATAACATAACATACGCTGCTGGTGCTAACATAATTGGCGTTGCTGACGATCAAACACTTTATGGGTTTAGGTAATTAAAAAGCATGGATTGAACAGAAATCGCACGGATAAAACTTTCCGATGAAGTTATATGACTATTTTTTTTGTAGTGTTGAAAACATGATGGCCCGATGTGTGTTTTCCCTTCCGATAGGAACAGCTAATGAGCAATTAGGTATTCCAATCGGTTTAGAATCTTATTCACCGTATTTAATTATAATCGGAACGGAGCTAGGAGCTTTACTCGGGTATGATACAAGAATAGCAACGAAAGAAGTTTTCAAGTATGACTGCGATTTGAAATGTGGTAAGGCAAAAAAGAACTCAAGTACGAATTAGATTGGATATAGAAAAATTCACAACAATTAAATATGTGCTTCCTTTAATTTAGGGCTACTGACGGCATTTTGTTCCGATGAAGAGCAGAATTGGATGTGCACGGGAAGTTCGAAGGGTATATTAAAATGCTGGGACCTCCGATTTGGGATTCCAGTCAATACAATCAAGACTGATTTTCCAGTTAGACGAATGAAACCATCCCCTTATCATCCCTGGGGAGTGTTTACGTCATGTAGAAACGTCAATGAATTGTCACTTTGGAATTTGGAAACAGGTAACCTACTATATTATTTAAGATTATTAGATACCAATTAAAATTAAGGAGACGCTTCTACGTATTTAATTGCATGTATGTACCTTGCAGGAAATAGACATATATCTTTGTGGGCAAGCTCTTTACCACCTTTGTCGAAGCCTCCACCTGAAACTTGTGTTCCGTTTCGACCGTCAACCTCCATCCACGGAATAACCTTTGCCAAAAATCACAACGCTGTAATAACGGCAGGAAGTGACTTTTGTGTTCGATGGTGGGATGTTGACCAACCGCAGGAGTCTTTCACGTTGATAAGTCCAGAAAAACTGGAGCAACAGTTAACCAACGCTTCTTTCTCCAAAAACGGAGAATACAGATTTAGACTTGTCGATGGAGTAGAGGTGATTCACGATCTCAGTGCAAACGCTGGCAGTCCGGGAAGTGTAAACCAAGGATTTGGCAAGAAGTCGGAAATGGACAGTGGGCTCGGGAGCTCCGGAAGAGTTCCAAACGCAATGGCATATTCAATTATGATGGGTTACGCGCATCACAATGTAATCACAGATTTGTCCACTGTTGCCACTCCTAATCAGAGTTTTATTCTAAGTGGTTCTTCAGATGGTGTGGTGAAAGTTTGGAAATAATAGTCAATGCACCAAAGATATTTTTGTGGCTACTCTAGAAGTTCACGAAGTGTATGCCTTATTATGTTGTGGAACTGATCGATTCTATTACTGATTCGTTTCCAGTTGTGGCGTAGGTAGATTGTATAGGAGGTAAAATACTCATTTAATTTATGTTATTGAAAGACAAGTGATTTGACGATTTATATCGTAGTAATAGTCGACCAGTTCCATGGGTAAGCCAGACAGACCTCGTGACGATTCTTTTTCTTTGTTATTTATATCTAAAGGTAATTAGTGATTTATTACGATAAGCCGTTTAATGAGAAGATCAAAGTTCCGTAACCCATATTAATCTTTAATTGCACTTTGGTACAAATTCTAATTTTAGTGTGATGATGATACAGTAAAAAACGTGTTTTATAACAAATCAATCCGGAAGATATCAGGCAATCACTTTATATATTTATCTTTCATAATGATTCGTACCATAATCTCTAGGTACGTTGCACGTTATCTTACTTCGGGGTTTTGCTTCCAGATCACAGCTAGGTAAACCAGTTAGTAGACTTTGTGACTTGCTATGTGATTCATTCCCAATCACAATGTGGCTCCCAGCGTTTTGACGATAGAAAGTGATAAATGCCATCGAGAGGACAAGCTAAAGAGAACATTAAAACCTCGTGACATTATTGAGTTTATTTGCTATAATTAAAATCAAGATTCAATAATTTTGAGCTTCGGTTCAGTGTCAGTATTACCACAATAACTGCAGACGTTAATGGATAAAGGGATCCCAGTCTATAACCCACTACATCCAACAGTACTCCACCGATAGAAGGACCAGTAAATGAACCGAGGGCTAGGAAAGACGCCCACATTCCAGAGACAACGCTGTATAGATTCAAATCGTCAGGAAATCCATTTTCTCTGGAATTGTTATGGAAGGTTATGAAAGTTGCAAATTATAATCCATGTTATCTTGATGGACACGGCGTTAAAGGAGAAAATAGTTTGAGAAGTTACATGCATTCCCTTAATGCCAAACTAAACGCTGAAACTTGACACGCTCCAACTCCAACTCCCTGGAGAACAAGACCGATACAGACCAGTGGAAAATACCTGGGCCAAATATTTCATAATTACACGTTTATGGTACAGGCAGGCAAAGTTTTAATATAAAACTGTAATAATGTCTAATGTGACTCATTAATTATTCATTCTAATGTTCTCACGTGTCAATTGGCAAAAATGGAGCTGGTCCAATGATAATATATGCTATAATGTTCAAAACAGATCCAAATAAAACGGCATATTTTGGGTGGAAACCTTTGTCAATTGCTTTCCCCCAAAGTGGTGCAGATATTGCAAATGCGCCACCCATAAGCATAAAAATCAATCCATTTCCGAAGACATCAAACTTGAACTGCCGTAAATGGGGTTCCAGTGTGGTACTAAGAAACCCGGTAGAATTCGCCCCCATCCAAATATTCAGTGCACAGAACTGAACTGCTGGCAATTTTAAAATTTGCAAAATTCCATATCCATCTCGCTCATTTTTGTTTCTCTCTGAATTAGCATCGGTTGTCTTCCTTTCCGGAAGAAGCCAGATTGTAGCAACAGTTACAGAAGCAAGGGACGCCCCGATGAATGCAAATGGAAGAACAAAGCCACCCGCTTTATATAAAACACTTCCAAATGCTGGACCGATGATACTTCCGACCCCGTACATGGTTTGAAAAAAGGCCTGAACGTTTAATAACCAACTTTGGATTTTTTTCATATCGAGCAGTTGAAAGTAAAAGTAAAAGTAAATTTGTACTATATTTGAAAGAAACTTACAAAGGTAGTTGCAACGGAATCACTAAATTCGTCAGCAATAATTGAAAAAGCTCCGGTGACATACGCAGTACTACATTAAAAGAGCAGCCAATTTAAATATACATATGTATGTTTATCATTTGCGATTTTGATATACTTGTAAACCACGAAAAAGAGTTAGTTTTGCACTAATTAATACCTCCCAAATGCCTCAACAATTCTGATAAGAAATGACAGGAAAATAAACCAGAAACGATTGTCAACCATATCTAAAAATCTGCCACATAAAAAACACGTACCAACTTATTTTTTATCAGAATATTCAAAAATGTCGTTTTACTGTCATACTGTGAGTCATTTCATAAGAAAATGTTCACATGCCCAAAGAGAAAGCAGCTACAGCCGGAATGTTAAAACTCCTACATTGAATACCCTTTTTGCTCCCATTCGGCTCATCTAAGAATTTAAAAAACCAATAAAAATGTGTCGAAATCCAAATTCTGGAATCTAACACACTAGATTAATTTAGTTACATATTTTCCAAATATTGGCGATGTGCAGAAACAGACCAATTGATAAACTCCAAATATCTGTTAAATTTACAAGGAGTTCAACAATTATTGGGAAAAGGTTTTAAAATATAATGTGACAATCAACGTACAAGCCCATATTCTGTGCCAACAGCGCCCTTTGCTTCCGCCTGTTATGGAGTATTTAATAAAAATTCATGCCACATGTCACAAGGGTGAAAATGTTATTCATGGAAAATCGTTTAGTTTGCTGAATCTTCTTACCTCTGCGGGATACAATAGAGCTTGTAATGAGGCAACACAAGCCGCAAAGAAGTATGACAAAGAGAACACAACTACCGTCAAAACTTGTCTATTCGTAAAAAGCTGACGACGAGTGGAACTTTCTCCAAACTCCCATTTTTATAAAAGACAGACACTCGGATTCAACCTCGAGACCTCGGAGAAAGGAAAGAGGTTTCTGAACCAGAGGACGTTTTATTTAATAAACATTAATCAATAGAATAATTCTATTAGAATTAAAAAAATCCTCTTGTTTACTTGACCAACTCCGCTCCTATTTTTGACATTCTGTAAATCATAAATGTGTTGTACAAACAAAGTGAGCTTTTTATACTAGTCAAAAATCAAAAATAATATGACGAAGTGTGACGTAACGGTACATGACTTACAGTCACTACCTCAACTTGAATTTACTTGCCAAGCCTCAAACCATGGTGCAGGCCAGCAGTTAATTGAAACCCATGCGAAGATTAATAAAAATGTGTTTGCTTATTACCGGATTGATTCGGAAGATACTTGCTTTATGCATTAGTAAGAATTAAGAATTAAACCTTATTAGTTTGACACATGAACTAGTATTTTAAAGCTGATGGTCACATGACATGCAAACATGTGTACTAGTTTTCATTGCAAATTCATTGAACTCCTCAAAGCTTTTAAAATGTCTGACGCATGGATTTTTTTCATTTCTCTGACGCACTGTTTTTAATTCTTGTAGTATAAATTTGTACAATGTATAAACAAAAAATATAGCTATAAGCCTATTATTAGCCTATTTACAAGAGTCGACGATTGATTGCCCTAAATAGTTAACAACTTACGTTTATTTTTAAAAAAGTTGCAATTTACTGTAATACAAAGGCGTAAAAAGTAGAAGCTATAGCGTAAACTACCGACTGAGTTATCAAATACATCAATTTTGGAACAAACACTGACCATATAAACAAATGATTCTGAAAAATCATGACAGTACACGAATACACAATACATTCTGCCCCATTTGATAACAAGAGGAGAAAAGGAAAATACTCGACAACTTTTTTCACTTTCTCTTTACTCCTCGCTTTGTTCTTATCGTTGACGTGATGTGATCCGTGACATCCATGACTAAATCCATTCATGACTGCATGTGACCTGAAAGCAGACGAAAAAGACTCAGATTTACAGCTAATGAGCTTATTGATTAAAACAAGTAGAACAAGAATAAATCTGCTTACTTGTTTTGGCTTTTCCCCATGAACAGGTATGCCAAAATAGGACTAGAGTAGGTATTCATAAAGATTAAGGAACCAATTAAAAAATTTGAAGAGTAGGACTCGATTCCAACGTATCCAGCGTTGACATCCACAGTTGCTAATCCATTTGAATTGCCCTGTAAGAAAGTATTTTGGATATTATTTTTTAGAAATTTGAGCAGCTTTCTTTTGTGTAATTTTAGTGTTTAAAAAAATATGTACCTGGTAATAAAATGCAGCGTGGACGAACCAAATAAGTGTAAGTCTTGATAGAAGAGAATTCAATCTAATGGAAGACTTATTCGTTTTTTCATGCCTTTGAGTATCATCTAAAGGTTGTCTCATGAACGAGTTGAGTAACTGAACTTGAGCGAATACAATACCAACAACGATGAGATTATGGCATCTCTGAAGGTTCAACAAGGTCACCACAATCGACGTTAAAATCGATTGCAACAAGTCTCCATTGTAAATTGTATGAATAAAATGAACAAATATGACCACAAAGGTCAGCTTTTGGAGCTTGCTGTCCAACAGTAACCTACATAATGTGAAAGTAAAACAGAAAATTATGTACAGATTAAAAATTTATAAAGAATACAACCAGGTGGAAAGAACTATAACAAATTAACAAATTACCAGTGTAGTTGTTCCCGTCGCCCTTCTTCAATGTAGTAAGTGACTAATTTTGTTACAAAAACTGTGACCAAAGCAGCCTTGAAGGATTTTGAGCATACAGCAGTCTTTTCAGAGTATACATAAATTAATATCACAGCGACGGTCGCAGTAACCCACTGTAACTCCCTTTCTCTAATAAAATCGTTAAGGTCAGGAAGATGACTCCATTTGTCACCTGTCTGGTTCAAAAGAACTGCAAATCGATGAAGTAATAAGATTTTGACCGTTGCACAGAGATCTTCAATTTTATATCGCCGACTCCACAACACACACAATATTAGCAGCGTAGGAAATAAATAGTGACGAATGTAATGCTCCTCTTCGATAAAGCTGGAGCTAAAATAAATTAAGACAGGCGGAATAAACACAAGACCTACTGCAAATTTGGCAACTTTGCCTAAAGATGCTCTAAGGCATGTGAATAAATAAATTTGCATGCAAATCAGTATAACCATCGAAATCACAAAACTAGTTAATAAATCGGCATTTTTGGTTTTGGCGTTTTGAAGGGTAAAAGCGAGTTCATTTTCTAATTCGATGTACTTTTTGATTGCCAGTGGCATTTCCATTTTTGAAATCTCGGACCACCACAATTTATACGTTGCTGCCTTTCTACTTTTCCCTAGCACTTTCAATAAGTGCCTACAATTTTTCTGATAACTTAATGCTAGCTGATCCGTTGACTTAAAATTTTCTATCAAATCTAATATTAATTGACCACGGGATTCCCGGGGAATTGCAATATTCCAAATTGCAGCCAGTGTTGGTGCAATGTCAATTTGTTTAATCTGCTTCGTTTCAAGCTGGCTATGATGATGTGGTATTCCTCCAACGACAATGCCTAAAAGTGGAGTTAAGACTTCTTCCGTGCTGCTGCCCCCATGACCTCCCACATTGGCCATGCCATGATCTCCAGTGACAATCATCAAGTTTTTGGCCTGCTTCGTTTTTACATGAGACAAGTGCGAATGCAGATGCTGGATAACATGGTCCATTTCATTTAGCTTGTTTTTTAATAAATCAGTTTGTTTTGGACCGTAAACCTGTAAAACAACATATTTTAATGAAAATCCAATATGTGCGGAAATCTGGCAAATTTATCAACTTTTAAAATCAGAGAATTATGACATACATGACCAATGTGATCCAGACCGAGGTAGTGCAAAATTAGAAAGTTGCAGTCATCGATGTCTTCAAGATGCCTTGTTACATTATTGTCCACTTCGTAAAAGTCTTTCACGTAGAAAGAAGTGACTCCGTCCCACTTCCTAAAGTAGGGCGAATACGTTTCATCCTCAGCTGGAAACAATCTGAGCCATGTCTCATCCCCAAAAAAGCAAATGTTCACGTCGGGAAGCTCCTTGCGTAAATTGGCAATTAAATTTGGTTGATTAATTCCTCCTCTTCCCTGCAGGGTATCGGCTGTCTGAAAATTTCTCAGTACATCCATGTACACTGGAGATTTTCCCGTCACGATAGTCTAGTAAGGAAACATTAAAATAAGCTTTATGTAAAACAATTAAAACCAGGTCATCATCCAAAGTTTTCAGACAGTTGCTTCATACCTTGACTCTAGGCAATGTGACCGTTGGTGAATCCACCTTGACATCAAATTTTAAAACGGTTGTGCTTCTGTATTTTCGAAGAGTCCCAAATAAAAATGGAAAGTTCTTTTCCGTTAAAAAGTCAAGGCGTAAGGCGTCAATCACCACCAGTACAACTTTCTCTGGTATTTGTAAATCGGAATCGCCATGAACAGATCCCGAAGTCGTGAGATTGGCCAGTTTAATCGTGTGTTCTTTTTGTTTGTCATCTTCGTCCGTGGACTCGTCAGACGTTGCAACTGTTTCGAAACCTCCGGTCACCCCCATTAGAATAAAGCAGAGGCAAATACATTGTAAGACCGCTATTACGATTAGGTAGACTCTAAGTCTGACCAACATTTTATTAACATTTAAAATTGACGGCTGGCTTGTATGTCAACTTTTGCAATTATTACTGCAACCATGCACATCTTGCAGATTTTGTTAAAAGTCACTTCAATTTACATTTTAAACTATTTTCTTTCATTTAAAGTCTCCATTATTCACCAACACACCGTCGTTCGCCCTAATGAAATGATGAACTGCAAAAGGATGGATATTTTGTTTACAAGAATTTATCCAAATTAACTGAACGTTTTTATTTCACATCACTTCTTGTTTTCATTGTTAGAGATGTGGTATAAAAAAGAGCAGTGACACACCGCCTATCATTGTGGAAACATGTCCATCATCATCACCAACCAAGATCAAGGAAGGACCAGACCCAATGGTGAATTTTGGTGAATGTTTACCACAGAAAGGACTAACCGACAGACAGACAAGACAAAACTACTCTGCTCGTTTCATTCCAGGAAAAGTAGGTGTTTATACTTACACTGATGATGTGATGTTGTTGTGAGTTGGAATTTGGAAAGGGTAGAAAGCAAGTAATGAAATGACTCGTGTATTCTGTTACCTTTACCACTTTCCAAAAACGGGAGTAAAATGAAAAGGCTGAGTTGAGATGAGAAGGGGAAGATGTAATTTATACGAGGAGGAAGGATGGGGCGAGAGAAAGGAAGGAAAGTTTTAATAGATGGAGATGGAGAAGAGTGACAGGACTAAGACTGGCAACTGGAGGTTGCGAAACCCTGGTCCTAGTCAGTGTGGAGTTGTCGAGAGTTTGGTTTGTTGTAGTAGTAGGAGAGGAGTAGCAGTGGGAACAGGAAGCAGGGAGCGCAGCACCCAAAAGTATGCGATCGCTTCGCTTATCTTGCCTTGCCTCCTCCACGGACGGAGCAGAGTCAGAGTAGAATCAATAGCAGTGTAAACATAGAAGCCGCATTCGTTCGCGCCACCGAGTCTGCCACTACCCTTGTCTCTAGATGCTTTCTACTTTCACCCATGCAACACACGCGAAGCATCCATTTCCACCCCCAAACAAACAAAACAAACAATTTCGGATTCGAGATATTTAACGATAACGATATAGAAATATAGCATTATGGTTTCGTTTCAGAGAAAATTATGACTACAATTATTTCATTTTGTTCTTGAATTGTAGTATGGTAATAAAATAAAGTCTCAAACCAATGACCTGTTGATGTGAAGATGTCACTGTCAGTGACTCACTGACAGTGACAGCTTAGAATAAGATGTAAACAAAAATTGCATCAAGCTAAACTCGAATTTAGTTTGAGTGCAGTTCACCCTTGCTACTGAAATTCGTTTATTTTTAATCAACTGAAGGAAACAATCATGCAGTGATCCAACATTTTTAGTTTACTTTAAATAAAAAACAATCGCTATAAATTAGCTTTAAATGGTATTAATTAAAATCGTCTGAGGTGAAGTCCATCTGAGTGTTCCTAAAAGATCAACCAAATTACAGATTTTATCAGATTCTAAATCAAACTCCCCCATTCATTTTTACGCATTTGTGCTTTGACTTGATTGGACACTTACTGGTTACTTCCCCCAGCGGCTGAAGAGTTTCCGTTGGTGGATGAGGTAAAATTGAAGGGTCCTGAACCCTCTAATCCCCCTTCGTCATAATTTTGAAGTCCAAAAGGAGCAGGAAAAGGCTTTAATACAGCTCCTTGTGGAACAGTTGATTTTGGGATTTCGGGAACAGGAAGAGTGTAATCAGGCAATTCTGCAGCAATTAATGGTTGTTTCTTTCTTTTAACTTTCCGTTTTACTTCTTCCTTACGCCATTTCTGAGGTGCTCGAAAACCAGGGTTCTGCGTAGGAGGAACTGGATACTTCTCTCCGGGTGCAACTTCGTGGGTCAGAGCGGTGAACTGAGGCGGAGGGCGCCCAAATCCTCCTCCACGACCCCGTCGAAATCCGCGATGTGCTCCACCATCTCTACCGCGAAAAGGAGGATTTGTAAAGGGCATCCGATTTCCACCCGCCCCTCCTGCTCCTCCAAGCCCAACCGGAACTGAGTTAGATCCACTGACAGTCTTTCTTCGAACTTGAAATTCCCTAGGTCTTGACGAAGATGGCAGAGGTTCATCTTCGTAAAACACTTCATCTGCTGGCCCAGCTGCCCACGGATTGGCGAATTGACCTCCAAAATGGTTCATCGGAGGTGGCATTTCAGGTCTGAGTATAGGAACTCTGTCTCCTGCTCCAAAATGAGGAGGAGGTGCCGCCTGGAATAGTGGACGTGGAGGAGGGGCTCGATTACCCATAAAATGAGGTCCTCTGGCGGATCCCATACCACGCCCACCGAAATTTGAAGATGTGTCCCTAAATCTGGGATTTGCAGGTCCATGAAATCGTTGATGTGGCTGGACACGATGTGCTTTAGGATCCCTCAGTATTCTTTCCGGTTGTTCATCATAGGATACTCGGGATGCGTGAATCGGTGGAGCGTCATAGTAAGAGGAATCGCAATAATCGTATCCTCCAAACTCTTCGGAGTAGTCATTGTACTGCGGTTCCGGTTCCGGTTCCGAGTAGTTTGCATATTTATTGCCCCATGTTGATCGTTGTCCCTGTCCGTAATTGTTTTTTCCTTTGTTTTTGTTCCTAATAACATAACATCAGAATCACTGCATTTTATTTATAATGATGATCCTTGATCTCCTTGATAAGCACTGTGACCACGATAAGTTTATTTTTAAATTACGCGTTTTTCTTTCCAGAATCTGAAGATTTGTTTTGTATTGGTGCAGGTTCGACTTCTATGGCCATATCATCCATGATATGCCCATTCATCTCCTTTATTGCAGATCTAATATCACCAGTGGCTTCAAGTGTCTAAGAAAATAAAATGAACAAACTAATTGCCTAATAACGTACTTTAGTTAAATATTACAGGTTGACATTAAATTATTATTATTATCTTACAACATAGCCTTCTCCGTTATGTAGCTCAACCTCGATAATATAACCAAAACGCTTAAAGATGTTGCGCAGACCTCGGGCATCCACAGTTGGGCTAACAATTTCTTACATTCAGTTTTACGGTAGGGATTCGTGGAAGATCGTAAGTTTTAGATTCTGCAATTATCAAGGTATTTCCATTCAGTTCTTTATTCTGCAACTCTCCAACCGCATGCTTTCCTTCGATGTCATCTTCCATGTGCTATAAATATTTGTGAAAGAAAACATAAAAGTGATAAACATCGGGAGTATCAAAAACAAAATTAGACCATTTTGTCTTGCAGTAGTTGCAGTAACATTCGAATCAGTAGTTCGTATTTAAATATAAAGGAATATGTAACAATTTACCACAAACGCTTTCGTTCCCTGAATTAAAGTGTTGCATTCCACCACATTTCCGTATTCCTCAAATATTTTCCGCACCTCATCGCTGGTCGTATCGAGTGGCAAATTGCCGACGAATATTTTGAAAGTTGTCACTCTTTCTGCTGTCATTTTTCTTTGTTGTCAGCCGTCCGCCGCCAGCAAGCATTAAAAACTCATTAAAACTAATTACTACGCAATAATCAATCTTATTGATTAAGCTTTTTATGTTACACTACACTCTCTACTCTACTAAATTATTAGGACTATCTGATCTGATTCACTAAAAACTACATTACATAAACTAACAAATTGCACTAATACGAGTTTCACAAATAATTTAAAAAAACCTCAAATGTGCAATTTTGTTATATTCGCTGTCTCTGACCAAAATCAGCAGGCAGCAGCTCAGCTCAAATCTGTTCTTCATTCAGATTCGAACAGATTCATTCTCAATGAGAACTTCTCATTCTCATAAACACGGAGTGAGTGCTTTGCTTTGATCATCGAAGAATGAACTGAATGAAGTCACAGAGGGATCCTATTGCCACGTTTAAAAACACCCTTTTCTCTCTCTCCTCTTGATGTCTGCCTGAGAATTCAATGAAAGAAGAAAGCTGCTCCAAAATATTTTTCTTTTAGTTTCAGTTCAATGAAAGATGTGCACTTCACTCGCCCAATCATCTAAAACCGTCGTTCAATCAGCTGTTGAGCTGCGCCGTCAATTATCTTGAAGTGTTGTTTATCAGTCATGTAAATACGTGTACTTAATTTAGTAAGGATCAGTTTGACAAACAGAAGAAATTGGACGGCTTGTTAATGTTAAACCACGAAGTGTAANTGAGCTGCGCCGTCAATTATCTTGAAGTGTTGTTTATCAGTCATGTAAATACGTGTACTTAATTTAGTAAGGATCAGTTTGACAAACAGAAGAAATTGGACGGCTTGTTAATGTTAAACCACGAAGTGTAAAAGTATTTACTGTGACAAGGGGAGGGTGACAAAAACAAATGTGTTTATCTGAGTTTAATCTCACTGCATTGAAGACTGGAGTTAAAACTTAACTGAAAAGGGCCTCGTCTAGGGCTGGTAAGCGTTACTATTTCTTCTTCTTTAGTACTTAATTATGAAAATCAGTTACGACAGATGTTGGGTTATATAAGTACTTGATAAGCCTTTAATAATTACAAAAACGACTACCTTCAACAACTGAAAATTCTTCTAGTATGACATGTTATAAGTTTGTTAATTTTTGCAGCGATTCCTAATAATCTGTCATTTCTACCATCAACCGAAATCAACTGAGCAATCGTAATTATGGATTTGTTCAATCGTGTTTGGGGCGCGCAGCCGCCTGTGAATGGGAAGGTTCAGGAGCAACAGACAGGAGCTGAAACGGTAAGGTTCTCAGTTGTTTTAGTTATTTATTGTGCAACGATGCTTAAAGTGCGAGGTAATTACAATTTGATTTTAAATATCTTGATTTTTAGGTTGAACGTTTAGTAGAAAGACTGTTAAATTCGACTTTGCTCAACGATAGAAGAGATGCATGTAGAGCGATCAAGGCCTTATCAAAAAAGTATCGTGTTGAAGTCGGAGCTCAAGGGATGGACGCCTTACTTTCGTCTTTGGAAAATGACAGAATTGATTCAGAACTTGTTTCTTATGCTCTAGAAAGTTTGTTGAATGTCACATCACCAGAACTTCTAGATGATGAGGACCCTTCGTTATCTTCAATGGGGCAGCAGTTCACTGAAATAATTGCAAAAAAGCCGGATAATCTTGCCACACTACTGTCTTTTATGGAAGAGTACGATTTCAGAATAAGACTACCGGTAATTCGGCTTATCACCAACCTTCTGATAAATCGACCGAAAGATGTGCAGGAAATTTTACTTGTTAGTCCCATGGGTATATCAAAAATAATGGATCTGTTAAGTGACTCCAGAGAAGTCATTAGAAATGACGTAAGTTACATGTAACCAATGTTTAAGAAATATTGAAAAGAGAATTCTTTTTTTATGATCATGTTCATATCTTTCAAATAATTGTTGTTGGTTTTTATAAATTTCAGGCAATCCTACTTCTCGTCGCTCTTACAAAAAATAATGCTAATATTCAAAAAATCATAGCGTTTGAAAATGGCTTTGATAGGATTCTTCAAATTATTCAGGAGGAAGGGTATTCCGATGGTGGTCCAGTAGTGGAAGATAGTATGCAATTGTTTTTAAATTTGCTAAGGAGCAATACCAGCAATCAAACATTTTTTAGAGAAGGTAACATGTACAATCTCATTAATCAATTGAATAATAAAAAGTTTGTGGGTAGGATTTTGCTTGAATTCGTGTGCTCCTTTTTGTTTTAGGGAGCTACATAAAAAGATTACTTCCATTTTTTACACTTCCTGATAGTGACGCAGATCTTGGGTGGCCAACACAAAAAGTGTCAAATTTTTATCATATGCTTCAAATCGTTAGAACCTTAACATCTCCCTCAAATCCAAGCCACGTTACGTTATCCTGTCAGAAAGCCATTAAGGTTTGTGGCATACTTCAATGTCTATGTCAGATTATAATGGCGAATGGAATTCCATCTGAAACATTAGCCGAAGTAATTGCGGCTGTTGGAGAAGCCATCCGAGGTTGTTTGGAAAACCAGGAATATTTTGGTTCGGTAGTCGCACCTTCAGAGCCCCCTCGGTGAGCATTAAAATTTGAACTTTTTAGTATTCTGTTAACCAATAATGATGGAAAAATTAATCGTTTAGCTGAGCTCCTTTGATATGTAAATCCCAAAGTTCGACAATCTATGTCTTGAGCTTTCGGATGCCAAAGTTAGAGCTCGCAGTGAAACCTTTCGCTGATAAGATCTGAAAATTGGTGACTAAATTAATTTTTATAGACCAAGATGAAATGAGGTGTTTTACTCTAATGTTATTTCTGAACTTGTTTTAATCTTCACAGTCCTGTGATCGTAATTCTTTTAATGGGCCTGATTAATGAAAGGCAGCCACTTTCATTACGTTGCTCCGTTCTCTATTGCATTCAATGCCATTTCTACAAAAACGGAAAAAGCCAGGAAGATGTAATAAAGTCGTTACTTCCATCATCTGGAGATGCAGGTACATTCAAGTACTAAAAATATGCCGTGTACCGATTACGTATGTGTACCGATTTTATACTGTGTAAGCTAATTCGCATCTAAATACATTTTAGCAAATACCATTACTGCTGGCCAACTTTTATGTGGAGGGCTCTTTAGCAAGGACATCAGCAACAATTGGTTTTCTTCAGTTGCTTTAAGTCACACTATAATGGGAAACTTGGTACAGAAGGAAAATCTGCTGAAAGTGCAATTTAGTTTACCAAAAATGAATGCAGATCCAGTTACACTTTTAAATTACCTACTTATGAGCTTACAACAGGTAAAAGTTTATTACACTAGCTAATTAATTAATACTATTAATTTAATACAAACATTTTAGTACTAAAGTTGGCAATAGGAGATAATCGGCCACAATATAAAAGATTCATAAGCATTGATAATGTTGTTAATTTTTCATTCGTAGGGAACGAAACCGCAAATGAAAATAGCATTTTTACAGTTTCTCTCAATTTGGCTGGAAGGATGCCCAAATGCTGTCGCACAGTTTTTGGGAAATCACAATTCAGTTCCATATTTAATAACTCAGGTAAGGATGATATAGTCACGTCCCCTCTTCTATCATTAGTGTTTTAATGAGTTAATCACAGTTTAATGTTTCTTAAATTAAAGATTACAAGTGTCGAGTCTGATGAAAAGGAAGCTTTGGTCAGGGGCCTTACGTCGTTTGTGATGGGTTTATGTTTGTATTTCAATCCTAACACAGTGCCAGCTTTCACAAAGGTCTGTTTTCTATTTTGCTTCTGATCAATTCTGTGAGTGAATCATCGAATGCATTTTTATTGAATATTATGTTTCATTTCTTTAGGAAAGCATGATACAGCTCATAAATAATCGTATTGGAATGGAAACGTTATCTGACGCATTGAGTCAAATATCGAAATCTGAACTCTACCTGCACTCCTTGAAACATCCTCAACTAGTAGCAAAACATTCTTCTGACCTGATATTTGATCACTACTTTTGCATTATGTTCAAGAAATACGAATCATTAGTGCTACAACAATTAACTGACCCCAGTGCTGCGCTCGTGCGACACACGGATAACACATCTCAGGATTTTAATCAAATAGGGCATATGGTAAATAACCATCAATCTCCAAGTGACGTTATTAGCAGATATAAAGAAGTTATAAGAACGCAAGACGAAGCTATCGAGAATTTCAAGAAAGAGGTGGCCACCTTGAAGGCTGCAAATGCATCCTGCGGCGTAAGTCGAGTTTTCGTGATTACGGTGTAGGTTTTACGTGGGACAATTGTTGCAATCTGGTTGATTTGAAAATGATTGTTATACGAGCAGGTAACGATAGGAGAACTACAAAACCAAGTGTTACAGTTGAAAAACCAACTAGTCCTTCTGAACGCTCAGCATGCCACAACGCAAATGAATTCTGTAGCAGGTGACGAAGCTTCCAAATATCAGTTAGCTATTGCTGAAAAGGATAGGCAACTCCAGGAAATGGTAATCCTCAAATGTCAACAAAACTTTAACTTTCGCTTTGTATTATTCTCGCTTTTGGTTTTCTTAGACGGAAAGGCTAAAGGGGTTCCAAATGAGTATGCATGTAGGAATGAAAAATCCAATCCAAGAAGAACTGGTCAGCAAACTGGAAGAAGAAAACAAAGAACTGGTTGAAGAGGTTGAGAAAGTAAAGAAAGATCAAGAAGAATTTTTAGAACTTCTTGCGGAGCAGGACAGTCGCATTTTGAAATATAAAATGCAGCTGAAAAGTCTTGGTGTTCAGGTGAATATTTTCGAGAAAAGCATTTTATTTGGGCATTAATACATTTTTTGTAATGCGTTGCAATGTGATTTTTGTAGGTTGAAGATGACGAAGAACCTGATGAACAACCAGCAACTGTTGATTTAGCTAGTAACGTTTTTAATGGAGGTTGTAAACAATCAGACAAAGATTTTCTTTTATGATACAATTAGCTTTTCCCAAAGCGTATTAAATGTCTCCTTTCGCTCCATAGTTAAAATCCGTCTTCCATTCCATTATTTAAGGTATGAAACTTCGGTATTCGGTGCATTGTGCTTTGTGCAATATATATTTATTTATTCGATGCGCGTCATCGTTGAAACAAGATAATATTCGTTGAGATTGACATTTTGCATATAAAGTGATTTTATTTATTCATTCATAAAACTCTCTTTCACTTCTGTACAGCAGTGTCGTGTCATATAATAATTTCTTTATTACGTATTATTAATTAAATAAGTAGTTAGTAAAGAGTACTGTAACATAATATACGTTATGGCTAACTCTTCATTCTTTTAGTGTAGACATTATTTAAATTAGATGTTATTTTTTAAGTAGCCATCAGAAAGTCAAATTTAATTGGGTACGTACAATATCACTAAATATGAGCTCTTCCATTTTAGAGCGCATTCGTAAAAGAAGGATCGGCTGAATACAAACAAGATTTATGATAACTGATGCATGATTAACTTTTGTCTATTGTAAATTCAGATATACGCCCGATTTTAATTATAAATTAATGTAATTAATCGGTTACAATAATCGAATAAACTTATATTGTTAAACATTGATAATAAAGTTCAACTTTGCTACTAATAATCATGTTCTTTCTTCTGTCATCTGTCGCTAAAAATTCTCGCTGGCACATAATTTTTATTTTATCGATATCGTGAATAATCTGGTTATTGTATATAATATTTAACAATTTTTCAATTCTACAGCAGCAGCGTTGGTGCGATACTATAGAATAGTTTACTTACTTTGGCGCTAGTAATTATTAGCTTTATCGATATCTGTATTTGATTCATGGGGCTAAATGTTTTGGGATATAAGCAAACCAGACGTGGGCTGTAATCCTGCCGTTTCCAAATTTTTCTTTGCCGAGAAGCAACTATCTTTGTTGATAAGCCCGTTGTATTCTTCCAGGTTCAGTTATGGGTTTTAAAGGGTTATTATTAAAGATTGGTTTTCCCTAAAAACTAGAACCTTTTTGACATTTCTTATACTCAGAAGAAATTAAACTGATAATATCAGTAGGTTATCGAAGACAAGATATTAAATAATTTTCATTAAATAGAATGCCTTTAAGGCATGGGATATCATTTTACAAAGTTCATAGCATTCATACCAGGTTCATTCTTCTACTATACCTACAGAAGTAATCTCCTTCTTAAGAATATGGATATTATACTTTTCGTGCAACGCAGTTTCAAGATTCAATAGAGTCATGATCAATATGATCATTTTATATCATGGCTCAAGACTGAGCTGGGGGAAGTAAAGGATTAAATTGATAGAAAGAAGTCGACCGTTCGTTTATAGGCCCGAATTTCATTCTAGTCTCTCTTTCTTAGGTTTGGTTGGGTTCCGGGTTCCTTTCTTTTGATATAAAAATTTAAAGAATTCACTCCTTTCATTCAGGCATCATGATAATGATGGATTTAATGATTTGTTGCATAGCCAAAATTCTTCGCCGTTTTCATCGTTGTGTTGTGTTTGTAGTTTGTGGTATAATTTGCCTTGCACAAGAAAGAGCGATTCGCCTAAAGTTGTACATTTTTTTAGTTTTTTTATCCACTGTACAAAATTATTTATGAGATGAGATGAGACGAGTAGGAAATTTTTTAATATAAGAGACCTCTACAGAACAAGCACTGACGATGAGTACATTAGAAAATTCTTCTCGGAATCAGATGCTTGTCATTGCCTTTGTTGAATGATAAGCCATTGTATCGAATGAAAGCAATTTTGTGACTGTAAGTCACGCCGTCTCAATATTCTAATTAATAATTACTTTTGTAGTAGTAATTCTACATATATCTGTCTCCTTAAATATTGCGTACCACTACACCAAAAGATCACGGAGTTAATTAGAGCACTGAAGACTGAGCACATAAAATGTTGCGTTTTGATTTTAAAGAGGAATTTAGAAATAAAAACATGAATTTTAGAAAAAGACAAAATTAGCCTGTGCTATATCATTTGTAATAACTAAATAAATAGTCTTGGGAGAACTGAAATAGCGCAATTTGTAATTTAAAAAACAGTTATTAAAACATGAAATCAATTTCAATATAATAAAAAAATGTACCTAGTTTTAGTTGATAATTCTCACTTCTCCCCAATGTGCTCCGTATTAATAATTAACAATTATTATAGGCATGCTAATACTTTCAGAACAGTTCGAATCGAAAACATTCGATCTATTAATGTTGAGTCGCTGTCTCTTTCTCCATCTGCTACTTTTCTAGGTGGAGATGACTGAAATAGACACTTTTCAAGCCATTTTATAACAGGCATAAATGACTGCGGTTCGTTTATCCCCCTTGTAGCGTACATACAGAATGTACCATTTTGGTGTATTTCACCCCAAATCACAGTTTTCGGGATTTTCCTTCAAGATTTCTTCTTTCCCTTGACCTTCCGCTTTGACCTTGTCCTCCGCCAGAGTTATTTCTCAAGAAACGAATTAAGGAGCTTTCTAAATGTCTGGTTTTTGTTAATCCAGGCGGAGTATCATTATTAGAATGTACTCTATTATTCTCATTGAAAACACTAATTAATAAATTTTGTCCACTGTTCTCATCCAATTTACTTCTCGGCCTACTCCGTTTCGGCCTAATGGAATTAATTTTTAAACTAGGGTTTTCCTTGTCATTATTGTTAACAGTATTAATTACTACGTTACTATTATTATTGCTCCTGACAGAATCGCCGTTCCCGCTACCACCTTCTCCGGTTTCGTCTCCGTCTCCTTTTGATATTATGGGTTCACCTCCGACTTCAAAGATATCATGAGTGGTTTCATTATTGTTATTGCTTGTTTGCTGATCACCTTCGTCACCTTTCTCCTCGACGCCTGTGTTATCTGAGGAAGAAAAGGAGACTTGATTCTTGCGAGTAAGTGATTGTCCATTCTGAATACTAACTATACTCTTGTCATTTCCCGTCCCAGTACCGCCTTTGTCTTCAATTCCAATACTATTGTCTTGTACTTGTTGGCTATTACTATTATGCGAAGATGATGGCTGAGGGGTTGTCAAATTGAGCTTAGGCTGAATGCTATGTAGCAAATTCTCATTTTCCTTCCGCACTGCAAATTAACACAGGAAAGACATTCATGATTAAATTAATGTTTCAGAAAATATGAAAGTTCTTATATAATAGAATTCATAATGGCCAACAAATAGTAGCAAGCAAGCAGCAGCATGGCAGCAGAGCAAAACCTGTCAGCGAGCAAATAAGCTTAATAATCACAGTTAAATCGTTGCTGATCTTCTGAAGCGATTGTATATGAAAAGCAGTGCTTCCTTTTTGCCAGTAAAAGCAACCCCTAAGCTCACTCATTGTAATTTTTTAAAACCAAATTACCAACTACTGCATTTATACATTATTAATCATTACTTATTTTTCACCTTTTTTCCTGTCCTGTAGGGCATATGACAATTGGCAATCCAGTTTTAAAATACTTTTTTATATAGGAACTTTCCCCTTGTACTTTCCAAAACATATTCTTATTCTTTATTTAAATAAGTGTGTGTCTATAAAATGACTGAACTAACATTTTTTACTATGTTCACTTGAAATTATCTTATTGACAATCGACGGTCACATTTATAAGAATATGGCATAAATTCGGTAAAAGAAGCAACAAGAAATATGCATTTAATCTCTCCGGAGCATTAATAATGTTTTATTTCATCGTGATAAAAAGTTTCATGGCATTGGAAAACTGTACAAGAAAGAAACACGCGATTCTCAATCTCAATGAAGAATAATATACTAATGCCAAACGTTTTTTTCTTTACAGAACTTCAAAAGAAAAGATGGTGTAAGGAAACATTCTTTTCCACACTTTTATAACGCAACATTAATGCTTTTGTAGCTCCCTTAATTGGCTTAATCCGTTTAATCCAATTTCAACTTGAAAAGTAAATACCTAAGTTGTTCCGTTTGTTTTTTCTAGTCTTGCCCGAGTTCTAAAGGAATCAAAGAGGTACTGTAAAAGGTACTTTTCTTTCTTCCGCCTGTTTTTTCGAGGTTTAAAACCGTTACCATTAAATTGGGTAATTTTGTTTACTCTCTGTCAAACACACGCAGAGAGAACCAACTACCTTAATTCTCAAACTCCACTTAGAAAATGCAATTTTCAAGCATTCCAGTAAAGAAAGGCCTTCGTTTACTTTGCTTGAACCAAAGTAAAAATTGATCATTTAAAGCCAAGTGTGTAATGAAAGTGACAAGAAAATTGAATCACATCAATAAGATTTCATTCCACTTTTACAGTTGCAACCAACTTACAATTCCAAAGCATTATGAGCCGTGTTGGTCCTGCTAACCGGTAATTCACAGAATGGGAAACATGGAAAAGTGGGAAAGTCAGCCTCGAAAACCTCAAGCATTTAAAACTTTAGTTTAGTTAACGCAACTCAGTGCAGTGCAGCTGAAGTTCACTCAAACATTATACATAAGCGAAAACAATTTTAGTTTAAAAAAATCATATTCCTTCACACAAGTGAGAATCGAAATATTTTAAGTAAATTGTACCAGTGTTAGCGGAAATGCGGAGAAATACAACGATACAGGTTACTGCCAGAATGAGCAGCAAGCTAAACCCAAGATGAACAACCCAAGTCACTCTTTCATTTTCCTGGCTTTGCGTTTTGTCCCCAGATTTTATGTTACCACCACTTGACGCAGTATTGTGACCATGGCCGTGGAAGCTACTGAGATTGCTGATACTTTCTCCAGCTTTAATATGCTGCTCTGAACCCACAGCAGCTAGACTTTTACAGCTTGCTTTATGCAACATTTGTTTTTCTTCCTGTCTCCATTTCATTCTCCGAGAACTTGGGGAAACATCAGGATTGCTTCCGGACCTTTTCACTTTTCCTACCGTCCTTGCTGTCATATTTCTGCCAGCAGTAAGTTTCGTATTTCCAGAAATTGACGCAAGTGGAACTGCTGCCCCAGCAGCGATTCCAGAGTATGACCCATAACTTTGTGAACTTGAATGGCTCCTCACTGAATTATCTCTTGACGGAATACTTAAACTCATACTGATTTGCCGTTTCATCTTATCCAACGACTCATCCTGTGGATTAGGATTACCACCACTTCGACTTGCAAGGAGTGCACACATCTTTTTCTCGAGTGGTTGCGGAGCCAAAGCAAACCCAAGGTTTAGATTTTGTCCCGATCCCGCTGCAGATGAATGAACCGAGTTAAACTCATTTTGAACTAGTCCATTATTATCCGAAATGGCTTCACCGCCGCTGCAGTCTTGGCCATGGCTCAATAATAATTTGTTCTTTAATGGAGACATGGTCGTGGACAGAGCAGAATAGGAAGAAGCTTCTGCTCCTTCCAGCGCATCTCCGGATGCACGTCGCGATAATGGGTCTCTGCGGAAGCCACTCTGGTTTTTAAATGAGCCTGACGAGCTGGAACCTTTTAAATAATTTAAAATATTCTTCATGAGTTACTGAAATGTGCTGTATTCTCTCTGTATTTTACCTCAATCCTAGTCTTCTAAAACGCTCTTTCTGGGAGCACAGAGCAACAAAGCTTAAAAAATTGCAGTTTCCTTAAGCTATTTCATTATGCTCCATGTCTTACCAAGGGGTTCATTCTGCATCCTGCGAGCCCAGAGGCCCGTCTAATTCAAACTTAAGTTAACTAAATAAACTAACTAAATTGAACTTAGGGTTAAAATGGTATTTATAAGATTATGTCTCCTCGCACGTAGAGAATGACTTGATTAACAAAAGCTTACTTCGTTATATCATTTGGGTAAGGGAGACATTATTTCCTAAACTATTCCACAAACCGTAAAGCTTGTCTAAAAAGTCCGAATTTTATATTGGAATAACTCACAACTCAGATTGTGATGTAAAGATTTTTATTTTTGTAGTCAGTTTTAAATGAAATTATACGTTATTATAATCAAATTCAAGTCACGTTTCACTCTGACGTGATACTCAATGAGCGGCTCCAGCTAATCCTAGCTGTGCATTCAACTTACTCCGCTCCAAGATAATCTTATTTTGCATCTTCTCTCTGTTTTCCTCTTTCCACTATTCAGTCATCCTACGTCTACAATTTGTTAATCAAATCATGAACCTGAACCTGAGTTAAGACAACCGACCTTTAAAAGACTGGCTCCTCTCAAACGCATCAGGATTTGGATTCACATCAAAAGAAGCGATGCGAATTGGAGCGACATTGGGAGAAGTTCCGCGTCTCACAGAGCTATGATGTGAAGCTCGTCGATGGTAATGATGATGACCCAACGGGGTCACAAAAGGAGCGCTAGCCTTGCGGCTCCAAACAACCTGGCAAATTTTATCCGATAGACTCTGGTCCGATTTGCTATCCTTTTCAGAGACACTTTTCCCAACTCCACCGAAGGAAACAAATGACTTTTGGGACTGGCGATTGCGTCCTTTAATTTTTGAAGGGTTTGAAAGGGTTCTTTGGAGAGTTTCCCCATCCGAAAATTGGGAATCCGATCTCAGCTCCGATAATCGATAAATGGCATCCGGATCCAGTTGATGGTTATTAGAATGCTTCATTACTCCAGGCACTCCACTGTGACGTCTCTTACTTACACGAATTTCTTGCTCCATGTGCTGCTGTATGAGACGATTGAGAAGTTCTTGAGAGCCAACGTAATCCGTTTGAATTGCAGCATCCATTCTCCAACTTTATCCGATTTTCAAAAATATGTGCTTGCTTTTTGGTCTCTGAGTGTGACCACATTACAGAATTATCTGGTTTCATTTCCATTTAGTTTAGCTCAAAATAATATTACCATCTTGTCTAGTGTGCTTTGCTTGCTTTGTTTGTGGCGAATGATGAATGCTGTGGTTTATCAAAACTGGACATTGAGGTAAGATAAAGTAAACGAGCCCTCTGAGGAATTAATGTACGTTTATGGGTACAACGTAAAACATTCGAATTCCTCAATACGAAATATACGAACGATACCCTTCATCGTTTCAATATTTTAATAGGTGAAAGTACGGAGTTAAAGATCATGTTAAAGGTGGTTTAAGATTTAGGCAGTATTCGTTCTGCCAAGGTGGGCCCTACTTTTGATTCGATTCTATATCTAATGTTATTTACAAATAATTATACCAACACTTTCAAATTCAGAGTTATATTTATGCTATGATCGTACTTCAGCAAACCAGGTCCATCAGTAAGGACGATACAACAGTCAAAATTATTATCAATTAAACCTTCTCACTTCTAAAACGACTGAAGAAGCAGTATTATAATATAGTATAGTAGACTAGTAGCAATATGATAACCGTGCTGAATTTCATTTCACATTGAATGTTGTAGATTAGATGGTTGTAGTTTGTGACAGCGGATAGGCATATTACAGATTTATAGCATAATATATGATTCGTCGTTCATAAAATAGCAGAAATACGCCCACGAAAACACAAATGACTGGAATTGGATTGAATGAATGAAGATAGTGTGACATGAAATAAAAATAATTACAGCCTTTTCTTGACAACTGCGTTGCAGGCAGTCATAATGATAGGACTAAATGAGAACCAATATATGAAGATAAATTGAACATTACATTTTTTCTTTGTGTTGTGAGTATTTTTCACACTTTCCGCTTACTTAATTATCGATCTTATCATAGCGTGACGTGATTCGCGTTTTCAAACCCTTTTGTTGTCACGAATTCTCTGGGTCTGTGAAAGAACTATATTCGTTTTGATCATTGCATTGATATAAAATGTATTCGTTTCAGTTTTCTTCTTCAAATAAATGAATCGTAATTCGTAACTGACAACTTAAATCTATTACAACTTACCCTATCTTTGAGTCTTATTACACCGCCTTACTAGGGAAATATGTTTTAGGCTGAGACGTGCGCCTGATACTATATAGTAGACGAATACAATCATTATATAGTGTGGTTTCATACCATTACCAAAAGTAGGCAGAAAGGTTCATTTCGTAATGAAGTTAAAGAACTTTTGCAAAATTCATAAAATTGGAGAACTGTAGTAGTGTGGCGGTGTACACAAGGGGCTAATGCTGACTAACTGTCACAAAGACTTAAGTTGGGGAAAGATAAAAAAGAAGATAAGCGTACAAATAACAAGCAAAACTTTGTAGGGTGAAAGTAGAAACCAAGTATTGCATTCTATTATGTCTTATTCCTTCCAGAAAGATACTTAATGATAAGCCGTTAACAAAGAATAAAACTATATTGGACACAGTTTTTTATTTTATTAGTTCCACGTCACGGCCTGCCTTTATTACGTGACACCTCCAAATAATATATCTTCCAAAAAATGTCATGCATATTAATGACACTCTGACCAAAAAGTTCTTCAGTGCCGTTTTTTTCCACTGAAATGTTTTTTTAAAGTCTTATCGTTTCGTTCTTTAAAGTCGCCCTGTACACTATCAGTGGTCTTAACATTACGAACACTAGAAGCATGCTATATAATATGAAGTAGTTACTAATAATAGTAATGGAAAAACTCCCCAGTGGGAAGAAAGGAAAAGATAAAAATAAAGGCAAATGCATTTCTTTAGATTATATACCAGTTTAAAGCCTAAAGTATATGTCCAACACGTGTGTCGTTTCTTTTTGTTCAATTCAGATAGACTAAAGAAAGTTTTACTTTGTTTCACTATTCATTCAGCTATAGCCCGAAGACAAAAGCAGGTTTGGATGTACTACACAGCAGGTGGCATCTGTTCCTGTGTAATACGAAAGAAAGAACCTTACAAGAAAGATAATGCACATATAATGATGCTTCTATTGGTTCAATCAAACCAGTCCAAATACTTTTTGTAACAAACAAATTAAGTAATGCACATAGAGATTTTTAGTTAATTTCTAATTTATCAAATCTAAATAAAAGATTGGAAGATTCAAAGCGATTTATGATTGGTGAATATTAAACAGTTATGATGTTGATGATGAAACACACAAATGAAATCGGAGTGTCTCTTTCTTTTTTATGCATGCATTGTAACATGGATGAGTCTACAAACATTGTCACTTTTTACAACTATCCAAATATTTATCTTGCTTTTCATCATCCACTTTTTTGGAAAAGGGTGATGATGACTTTGACAGGAAAGAAAGAGGAGATGAAAGGAACAGACGGCGGCCACTTAAACAAGACAGATGATAAGCAATAATATTTATGCATATGGAAAAAGTCATGCGATTCATGACGCTGAACTATGAATGACATGACATGAAGTAAAAATTGTATATTTTATAAAAAAAACTTCTATATTCACATTTCAAAGTCTAGAAATGGAAGTGGAAATGAAATGAAAGTCCACTTTGCATTCCGCTTCCGCTCTGTGAGTGATGTGAAGTGAAAGAGGAGTGGTAACCATTGGACCAACCAAGCGTAACAAATAACTGCTTGCCGCAGCCGCTACGAAGAACTAACTATACAGGTTTTGAATTCGATGTCTCGTTCTATTCTTGGTGGTGAAAGTAGAAAATGGAAAATATAAAAAACGAACTGTGTGAGGTCGGCTGATGCTGATTTCAAGTGAAGTGGGACAAAAGGCCTTTTCAAAAGTAATGGGGAGAAAAGTTGAGTCGACAAGGGAAAATTGCTTCCGTATTACATTATATTACGCAGAGCAAAAAAGTGAAAATATCTCCGGTGGTGCGTTAGTTTGGTTCGGAGTGAGAAAAAAGTGAATCAGCCTTGCTTCTATCTTTCCACAAGTAATGTCGGCTCTTTGTAACTGTAACTGCTCGGTCTATGTTATGTTTGGAGTTAAAAGTAAACTTGAAAAGGATTGGGGGAAAATTTTTCCTTTGCTTGTGCCAACAAATGCATGTAAACAAAAAGAGGAAATAAGAAGGAAAACAGTCCATTTAAGTACTCCTTTCCCTTCTTCCTTTTTTCTGTTTTATATATTTTAACTTTTTTAATGTTCCATATGCTTACATACAATAAATCTTTCATTTCAGTTTTTTTCCTCAGTTGTCGGTTGGACGTAGTTTTTTGGTTTGGTTTGGGTTGGTTACAGATTGGGCATTGAAAAAAATGACACTGCCGAAAGAGATATATTGCCTTTTTGCTGACGGCTCTAATATCTGATGTCTGAGAAAAACTCAGTTCCTGGGTTTTGGGCAATAAGAGCATTGAATTCAATAGAAAATTTCATCTGGTCCTTTGAATTTTTTCAAGTTCTCTTTCCATTTCAATTTTGAATTCATTCATCAGTTTGAAACAAATAAACAGGAAAACTCTTGCTGCTGACTCGTTGCATTAGCTATAAAAATAAAGGCAGGGTTTTACCAACCTTTGTAACATATGTGGCCACTACTACCAGTACACCTTTAGAATTTCTACTACACTTATTTACCTAAAATATTATTAGCCAACTCCTGCTTTCTCTCTCTTCATAATTTATTTTGTTGTTTGGAAGTAGGCAGGAAATGAAAGTTTCAGTTGACCAAATAAAAGCATTGGTACTATTGGTAGCAACAGATTGAGTGTGCACAGAATTTGTACATTATCTGTGTATCCATCGTAAAATTGAAGCTGTAAGATAGCTTGCTTTTCCCATTCGAAACAGGAAGAAGGGCTTCTGGCTATAGACTCTTTTGTATTTGTGTCATAAAACCCCAGATGGTGCGTTGCGTCCCCCAACTCCAGCCTACACGCAACTTGTGTATATATACAGTACACAACAACAAAACAACTGCGCCATTTTCTATCCGATATTGCTCCGATGTCTGCAATCGAATCATAAATTATTTCAAGTTCAAACTTCCGAAAGGGGTAATTGTAATACACTAACCATAATACATTTTTCTTACGAATTTCCGTATTAAAATATTTATTATACTGGGAGAGTTTACTGGAAATTATTTATTTTTTTATGTAATGGTATAAGTATGTTAAAGCAAGTTCATAAATAAAGCGTAGATATAAAGTGGAGCATACGTTAAATTATTTATACTTTTACGGCTATATACAACAGCAAACTGCGGATTTTCTTAGAAGTTGGAAAAAATCTGTTGGAAGTAACTTTCTCCAAGAGTAAGACGGGAGAAAATATGTTATGTAACCACATTAGGATGTACCAATTATTAGTACAATGTCCATTGTGGAGAAGCTCTATAACATTTTTGGAATTGAATTGAATTACTAATGCAGACAGATGGCACAAATCGAAATTTTAATGGAAAAACAGTTGAAATGAAACTTTCTTAATTTCCGTGTTGTTTCGCTTTAGATAACATTATTTACTTAAACTTGAACTTGCTTCTGGTTTCACTGGTTTGCTCATAGACAAAATCAGATTAGCTTGAAGTTTCTTCTGAGAAACTTTATTTGACAGACTACGCGAATGAATGAATGACTAGATCTGATTCAACGTTTCAAAAACAATTGCAGGAATATGCCGTTCCACCGAAAGGTAAATAATAAATTGGAATGGGAGGAAGAGTGGGAATGGGAAAGAGAGGAAGAAATAAAGTTCAGAAGAAATAAAAGTTTAACTTTTGATGCAATCAAATTCAGATTGATTGTAGAGCCATTTTTTCACTCCAACAAACTGAATGCAGTTGGTAATGCACCAACAAGATGGATAATTCTCTAGCCGGTAATCTCTGCCAGTTAATATAAAGATTGCTATCAAAGAACTTGGATATATTTATATTCCGTAACTGGATACTCCCATATGTCAAATAAATTTATCAAAGAACTGCGACGTGGTATCTTACTCAAGTAAACAACTTTTCCGGCAGCATCAGTCGCAACAAACAAAGTTCAAAGCATCAAAGTTGCTTTGTTTGGCTGATTAAAAAATCCTATTTTTAAATGTGAAATTGTGATTGTTGATAGAAAGATGTACGCGCACATACATAAATTTCAAACAGCAGACACACGCACCAAACTCAACACAATTTTTAATCTAGTCAATGGATATCGGATGAAGTGAAAGTGATTCTGTCAGTTCAATTGAAAGAAACGCAATGGGTTGCTTTTTTGGACGATTTCAAGTTGACACAAAAGGAAGGAATCTCGAATTGCGTTTCAGTTTGAAAAACCATGCACAAGGGAATTCGGTTTGATGTATAAGAGGAAAAGTTTTTCACATGCGCAAAAGTGAGGCTGAACCTGAACACGCTCAAAAATGTCCATCAGTGGTTCTTTAGAATAATCAGAATGTCTATTTTTTCCGGTTCGAAGACAAACAAATTCTACACACAATATCCTTTTCCCAATTTTACTGAACTAAAAGAATGACGACAAGAAACGAAATCAAGGATTTCCATATTGTGCATTTTAACTTCCAGATTTCTAGTTTTATGTTTCCATTTTCGTTTCTGATCTATTGAAGGCAATCCGCGATGGTACTAGCAGCAAGGGTAAAACTTTACTAATCGTTTTTCAAGGATCACTGATACATTTCTTCTTGGTTGACGATGACGATGATCAGGACAACACCGATACTGATGATAAGCTGAACTGAGGGGTTTATGTCTTCTTTATTAAGTAACCGATACTCTCCGAATAATAATGGAGAAATGTGGTAGGAGCAGCAGGAGAAGTGTTTGTAGTACATAATGTCCACAAGAACTGTCTTCATGTCCACTTTGGTTAGATTCATTTCATTCGATCTCACTTTTCTTGTATCTATCACCTTATCGTCGTTTT
>VYYJ01000842.1:0-42524 GCA_021029165.1 Cyphoderus albinus
TTATATTGCCCCAATATCCATTTCGTCCATTTCTTCCATTGATTCCACCAAAAATTGGCGGGATAAAACATTTCTTCCAACACGGAATAAATGCCAGCTGTCCGGATGGGCGTACTCTGACCAGAATGGAGAAAGACGATTGCGATTATGACGATGTTGCTGATGATAAACCTCCTTTGTACCTTTTCATGTATTGGCATAAGAAAGGAGGAAAGCAGAGAAGAGAGAGAAAAGAAGAAAGGGAGAAAAAAGTAGTCAAGCTGCAATAATAGTAACAATAGTCATAATAATAATACATAACAGTAATTTTCTCCTGAAGTAAAAGTAAGCAAGAGAAAGGGAAGGAAAGAAAACTCAGGATAAATATGAATGAAATTTTGTCTGTATTTGTGTTTGCTTGTCCCACTCACTCTCCATGTGTGTTTCCATAAGTTAACTTCTGCAAGTCAAATCTGACTATGGGAAGGAAAAAAAGAAAGTGGCTTTCTTTTTTGGCTTTCTCGACTTTCTTTTATTCACTCTGCATTGACTAACGCACTAAATATTATTATAAACTTCGTAGCTTAAGCCCTGGAACTTAACTGTCTTAACTTATTAGAATTGCTGTGAGTAGACAAAAAGTATGTAATGTATATTCATCTCATACATTCAGAATAGGTGCATTAGTGCAGTATATCTTTGTGTGTGGTCTTCTTGGATGGCAGAGCGTACAGTTTATTACTGGAAATGGTGTCATGAAACAAGATGATGATGAACCATAGTCAAAATGACGTTATGGCCATTTCCCATGTTTCCTTTTTTTCTCCACGAAACTACGCTAAATAGTTTAGCGAGTCTTTCTTATATTTCCTCTCTTCTCTACGTCTTTTATAATTCTGCCTTCAAACTTGACTCAGTCAGTCCCCCTGCGCTTTGCCATGGTGGCATAATAAAACCCTGCCACGTACCACACGACAAGGTAAACATATCGAAAAAAATTATGATTTAACAAGCTAAAAAGGATTTCTTTTAAATACACACATAACAGAAGGACAGCAACGTAACATAAGTAACAACGTTTTTTCCCTCATTTTTAACATGCCACACACCACTGCAATGCTGCTTTTAGCTTAGCTTCAGACACGACAGTCTTCGATATAAGAATGAAGCCAAGAGTTTTCACTGAATTGAACTCCTTGATGTCTCTGTCTCAACGGTGCAGCTGCTTTTTTTCTAAGAGAGAATTTAAAAAATAAAAAATGGAAAATATTTTGCAGCTTAAAAAATGAAAATATGACAAAGACAAAAATAATACGTATGACTGCCTCAAGGTAGAATAAACTTACCTTGTAAATGAGCTATTTTCCTCTTTCATTAGCATATAGACTGTCTGGTAATTTAAATTCAAGAGAAAAGGAATGTCGTTAAGCATAAGCAAAGAGCTTTCCATGGCATCATGGTCGTACCAAAATAAATTCTGTGCATAGGTAATCCTTATGGTAAGAAATGCTCATACCTAAATACTTGAGGTCCATACATGAAAGTATTCAAAATGAACGAAGCCACCAAAAGCGTCGGCTTAAGTTGCCCAATGCATTCCATGGTCTCCCATGTTAGCTAAGAATGGCTCAGGATGCATTATCCTTTGTTACTTTAATATTGACAGCGAAAATCAATCATTCTAACCACAGCAACCGGTGAATAGCGATATTTAAAAAAGCAGATTTTGTCTGCCTCCATCATTTTCACAGTTGCGTCTTGGTAAATAAAGCGTGCATAAGAGTGAAATAAAACTTCCTTTGTATGACTGTTTTTGTTATCAGTTATCAGGTTTTCAAGGAGAAACGCTTCTTCCAACCTATTTTCCATTATCCCATTTACTCTTATCGCCACTGCAATTTTTCTACCTTTTTCTACCATTGTGAAGGAGGAGAGAATGAAAATAAAAGCACGGTTTGCATACATCCGAAAATATTTTCATTTTTATTTGAAAGGTAGAGTGAAAAATCCGAAGGTAGACATTTTAGAGGAATGGAAAGTGAAATACCTGAGTATGAATAGATGTGGTATGGCTGGTGATGGGCCGTCGTCGAGGAGAAAGATGTGTTGTGTTATCATTTAGCAGTGTCCTGTACACGTCTTTTTAGTATGTACTACAACGACGAAGCAAGAACACACGCTGCTGCTACTCTGCTGCCGCTGTTGGTGTTGCGGGTGGTTGGAAGGGTAAAATAAAATGTGGTAAAAAGGATAGCAAGTAAAGTGAAATAAATTTTTTGTCCACATTTCGTTTCGTTGTTGGTTGAATGAATGAGATTAAAAGCAGCCATCTGGAAAGATATAATGAACAGATCATTCATTCATTCATGTTGAATGGGAAGAGAGGAAGAGAAAAAAGTAAAAGACAAGTTGAGCAAGAAAAGTGGAGTGAAAGTGAGTTGAGGAGAAAAAGAGGAAAGAGATGGAGGACGACAACGACAAGAAAGAGGTGGAGGGGAAAAGGGGGATTACAGTGCTAATTGAATCAGCGAAGCTGCACTGGTCCTTCTCTCCAACTATTCTTCTTTTCATAAGGGAGAGATGAAATTTTTCTCTATTTCCTTCTGGATACTTCTAGTTTCTAGAGGCTCCATGTTTACGGGAAGATGGTTTTTCCAAAATACACTTTACATTCCAAGTCGCAGCTCACAGTAGCGTGCAAGCCAGTCGGGTTCAAATTTTAAAGCTTTCAAGTCCCAAAAGTAGGTGTAGATCCCGGCAAGCATTGGCCTTGATCCCAAAATTAAAAAGTTAACTGATTGTTAATTTAATGAGAGGCCTCCGCAATAGCTCCTGCTTTGAATCTCGTCTCTACAGATAACAAAGCAGAATGAGGCAATACTTGCAAAGTTTATGGTTTATGTATCTCCTGAGTTGAGAAAGAGGTATTAATAGCTTTATTTTCGTTTACAAGTGAATGAGGCAATGATCGCGATGATGATGGAGTTAATAATGAGGAGACAATTAATGGGGCCATTTATTCTGTAGTCAAAGACGCTCCAAATTCATCAAGGCAGGTCTCGTATGGAAATGACGAGTAGGAAAGGTCACAAGAGGCATGGCATGGGGACGACTCCAAAAGTCGAGATTTGCAATGAAAGAGTTAATAAAAGACTGTTGCCAGTAAGTACATTTAAACTAGCCAACTTACCACCCATGTGTAGAGAAAGCGAAAGCACACCCTTGCGAAACAAGGAAGACAATAAAAGCTGAAATTGAATTTTCAAAGGGCCGATATTACAATGATTACCGGGAGAAAATGAACGATGATGATAACGGTATAGAGATAGGAGAAATGAAACAATTTTTTTTTCGCATGTCAGTGAACACTAGAGGCCTCTCATTATCCCCCACATCATCATCATCCTCATGATTCCATAACCGTGTTATTGTTGTACCTGGTTCCAGCTCAACCCTTTCTTTCTCTAGAGGTTGAGAAAAAAGTAATTGTTTGTGTGCTTCATCTTCCTCTTCGTGATGATCATTAATAGAGAGATGACGGGTGAGCTGTTAGTTATCTACTCTAACTCTTTTCCTCTCTTACCATGATTCCACTTTATGATCGCGCTGTGTCGCAACCTCTATTGCTGCTACTGCCACCACCGCTACCCCGAGGATGATGACAAAATATTGTATCTTGGAGCCAAAAGATTTTTGTCTTTTGTGAACGCCTACTTGTCATATAACTCTAACAATACAACAAAGAACAATGAACCAGTAGCATCAGCAGTTGCGGAGTGGTCTCAGCCAAAGCACCTTTTCCAGGAGGACGCACCACCGGACTATAATTAAACGGCACTTTCTCTGAAGAGAGGGAAACGTAGTTATGTAGTTGTGGCAGGAGTGGAGCGGCAGTGGCAATGGGGATATTGTAGCGAGCAGCGGCAGTCGTTCAATCTGATTGTGTGCGTGTTGGAGTCATCGTCGTCCTCGACGACAACGAAAAGTAGACTCGACCTCATTAACAACCAATTCAAAATCGTTCATGCTAAAAGTCTTTTTTACCCTGCTTTCTCGGGTAGCAAACAGTAAATCACTGCGCTCTTCTCAGAGCACAACACTCCTGCCACTTGACTAACTAAACTATGGGCTATTAGATGTATGGACAAAACATGAACAGTCATAAGCAAACGGAGAGTAAATGCCTATGTGGACATGAAATGTATGTATGGATCTGGAATCTAGACTCACGCCGTAATCTTCACTCCTAAATGGGAAAAAGGTAGATAAAAGTTTTTGGAAGGTACAACGTAATTCGTAGCACGTACACAGCATAGGTAGCCAGAAAATGAATTGTTTTCATCAGAAAGGGAAGAGAGAGAAGAAAGAGGACTGGGAAAAGAAAGGGAAGGAACAACAAGCAGCCTTTTTTCTGTACGCGCCGATGGAAAAAGACTATAAAAAGTGCGACGTTGTGCCTGCTGGGACTTTAATTATTACACGCCAGCTTTTTATTCATTTTACTAGGAAAATAACGTATTATTATTGGAACTTGCCTAGGATTTTTTAGCGATAATGAGGCTTGTGCCTCTCATACTTGCTTTGCCCATTGTTAGTTTTGTTTTTAGGATCACAAGTGCTACTGCTCTGTAATGAATGTCGATTTCTCCATTATCATCGCAGTGCACACATACACACCGAAATTGAAACAATGTAAAGTGGAAAAACTGACATGAAAGGAGGAAGACGAGGGTCTTCCAGTGAAAGGAGGGATTACACGATTGTCCACTGACAATGCAAATGGAAATGTGTTTCATTCTGATTTCAATAAAATTTCATGGAAAATGAGAAAGGAGGAGGCACCACTTTAACCTTCTGCTTTTCACAGTGGAAAACGGAACCAGAAAGAGGCTCTTCTTGTCTTTCCCTTTTATTGTTTTTCATTGTTGAATTGTGATAGAAAAAGAGAAATTGGCAGTCACTGACTTTTAAAATTAACGACTGCTACAATTTGCCAGAACAATATCAAAGGCATAGAAAAGTGCCTGAAAAAGTGTCCTCAAATTTGCATCAACAATTTTTTGCCAAAAGGAGTAAGATTTCAAAGGGTTTGCTTTCCTGATAATAAAGCATTTGTGTCATTTGATTTCAGTTTCCTTCGCCTTCTGTTTGCTTTTCTGCTAAAGTAGCTATATTTACATAGCATAAAGCTTGTGCATGCGATGTCATATAAAACTGAGAGAATTAAACTGTGAGACGGTTGTGGCACGCTGCAGCAGAAGATTATTGCACTTTTATTTCTACCTACGTCAGGCGTTTAGTTGTGTAAAGAGATTCGAGGCAAATGCAGGGCATTTCTTTCTGTGAGGAAAAGGCTTTACCTCCCACACGAAAATCTCTTCTTATTTCTTCCTTCCTTCCGTACTGTACCGACCAAGATAAGCAAAGTGGAAAAGAAATGAATATTATGCAGACACGGCAACTTCACAACACGGAGTAGAAAAAGCATTTAAAATTTTCAAGCTCCATGACGAATCTCCTTCATGCCGTCACTCATTCTCCGTCGTATTCCCATGTCTCATATTTTTTGCCATGGGTTTTTACGCACTCTTGAACAAATGTTACGCGGTGTACTCGGCTCAGACACGAAGGGAACTTTTTGACGATGAGTGAGAGCGACTTGGAAAAACAAGATGCTTTAAGATGAAATGAATGAAAAATACAAAATAGAAAATGGTGTTTTGAATGTCATCCTTACGTTTGTTCTGTGAAAGAGGAAAATTTTTATGCGTAATTGTCGTGTAATATGATACTTTTATCCTGCTGATAGCGAGTAAAAAGTGCCTTTTGAAAGTCGGAAAATGTAATGTATGCAATTTTTATGTGTTATTATTTTCAGATACGTCATTTGTGAAGAAGTGTGCGGGCGGGCGGTCGCCTTCAGGCAACAAGAAGAATTCAAGAATCCTCATTTCCACAACAAAGAAGCCGTACTTTGGTAAGTCTAAAAATATCTCATTTCTAAAGACACGCTACTTACTTAAAGCAAGCATGTCGGTCGTTTTCAGACAGAAATATGGATCTAGTAGTAGAGGACATCACAACAAAAGGAATTTTTAAAAGATAAAGAAATAGTACTTTGTCTTTTGTTGTTATTGTCAATACAGAAATGATGATTATCGTGCTCAAATATTATGACAATAGAAAAAGTTAACAGCTTAACATAAGAATTCTCATATTCACATATCCATCCCAAAGCCAAGGTTTATCACACATTAAAGCCGCATTTTGCCATCTAATTCTTTTTTATTCACTATCATCCTTGTTTGTCAAAAGTGAGTGACAAAGGAATGAGATGAGATCATCTCCGATTCCATTCCAGAAATTACTGTCATCATTACTCTATTTCACTTTTTTATGTTTGTACTTCCACTGTTGCAATGAGGTCCATCAAAAGCTTTTTTCTGCCTGACCTGCTGCAAGCTGTTCTGAATGTAAAGTAGCTTCCGGCTTTGAAGTCAAGGGTCATAAGAACACAAGTCATATTTTGTTGGTGGAAAAGTCTCGAATGCAAAACGGGAATTAAAATTTTTATGTCCTGCCACTACACATGAGCCGTGTAATATTAAAACGAACATAGCGTCAGCAATGAATTTCTCACAAAAAATTTAAAGTCACGTAAAAGTGAACTGCGTAAAAAATGTGAGATTCATGTTTTCCATTCTCTCTGTAGGCTACATACAATAAGCCCATTAAACGTCATTTTAGGCACCTCACTTTTATGTCGCTCGTAAATATTAAGTGGAACGACGGAAACAACAGCCACAGTCCATTGAATAGAGAGACGTACGTGAGTATTATTACAAAGTAATAATAACCTCTGCACAATTGAATAACGTCACATGATGGTGACGCTGATGTGAGCATGATGATAATGATGAAACGAGCCTCTTCCTCCTTTCACTTTCCAGGCTCATATTTGTTCTTTTCGTCGGTGCTAAACTGTCTTGATGACTGATGATGATGACGAGTTTCTATCACCTGCACATAAAATCCGTACCATGAGGCTGGAACAACACAGAAACTCCAGTTCCAGACAGTCCTCTTTTTACCTACTTTACCTTGTGTACACACTCACATCACTTTACACTCCTTAGTGTATTTTACAAGAGGAGTAGCAGGCGGAAGTAGAGATGAGTGGAAGGAGCGAGGCAAAGAGAAGAGGAGCCTGAAACCAAGAATGGAAGACGGGACATTGCTTCACTTCACTTGTCCTACAGTCCATTACATTTTACGCATTGTAAATAAGGCGACATTGCTCCACCGATGATAATGATGTCGCTGTTATTCCAGTGCTCTGTGTGCAGAGAGAACAGAGCTTAAGTAGATAAATAAGAAATCCAGTGGAAGCTTCTTGTAGTCTTTCCCGTCTGATTTCAGAAAGGGAGAGAGAGAGAAAAGGTAGCCAGAAGACAGTTTGTGTACATTACATTCACAATACGACAAATAAGTGCGGAGTGGAGCAAGAAAGCGTGCTCATAACACCATAAAACAGAGTCATCAACATTGTCATCATGATCATCATCCTGATTTGCATGAGTGGTGATGGGGGAGGAAGTAGAAGATCACCAAGGGAGAGATTGTTTTCTTTTGACTCTCTCTGTTTCCCTTTCTCTTGCATACATAGGTATTTTTGTGTTTCACTGTCTCCAGACAGAGCTGGTTAGGTTACGATTAACGGTGACGATCATAGTAGCGGTGGTGAGGCAAGGAAAAGCAAGCCCCGCAACATTATTCCTCTTGCGTAGGTACCTAATTATCTAACAATGTAGACAAGTTGGTAATAAGCTCAAGAGTGAGATAATCCTTGTTTCCAGAGATGTTCTCACTTTACCTCTAATGTAACATGCTCAAATGATATATGCATTGTATACATCATTCCATTATTATTAATATGAAATCCAGGCTGAAAACACTGGAGCTGGAGACGCTTTTTGTACTGTGGTCGTCGAAAGACGTTGTCGTTGTGTGTAGCCACAGGCGCTGTCATCATCATCATTACCGTTAATATGGCTCCATAAAACCACTCTCCCATTTTTATGTCTCCTACCTTAAGTAAGTAGTGAGAAGAGGAGGAGGATAAGGAGAGACGAGCACATTCCTCATTGTTTCCAAGTACTCTTCAACAAACGAAGTTGATAGTAGCACACGAAAAAGTAAAGTGCTCAACTCCCAGAATATGATTTATACACTAATCGGATCTCAAGTAAGAACCAAATGTGCACTGCATTTTGATTAAGTACAGCGTGCTGTGTCATAATCTCATACAAACCATCACAAGTGTCACTCCTGAAATAAACCCATTCTCATCACACAGGACTAACTAAGCTGAGTTGTGGTTACCTGCTCACTTCAAGTTTCTTACTGCAAGTTGAAGAGGATTTTCGACATAAATAAGCAAGCAGCGAAGCTGCATTTTTTCACCTGTGCTCCCTTTATTTATTCCATTTTCTTTCTCTTGGCATGTGTAAAGTAAAATGTCAATAAATATCATCTCATCTCATCGCCATTTTTACTCCAGCACTGCATTGCATTGCTCAATGCACATCTTCTGCACGATTTGTTTCGAAATGGCGTAATCCTTTTGTTTCTGTCGTCGAGAACAACGGCATGCATGCAACACAATGCAATAATAATATTGGGCATGTAGCCTGAAAAAAGCACGTTCCGACACGCATGAGCCACTAGCCAGGCAAAGAGGCATCATCGCCAGGTATGTAGCTGGGATTACAGATTACTCTTTTCATTTCATACGAAGAAAATGAAAAAGTGGAGAAAATGATGAAAATCACGACATCAGACGACAATCCAGATACACGCTGCTCGTTCTAGCTACGTGGACAAATTGTCCTTATTTTCTCTGCTACCTGCACACAAAGCTACTGGTGGAGCGTAGTTATTGCTGTGATTTCGCATGCCGGTGGTATTATTACAGCCATTTGAGGAGGCAGAAATGGCACAAAAATGTACGCTATGCACATGATGTTATTTCATACACATTTAGTGAAAAACTCGAAATCTTTTCGAATTACTCGCTAGGAAAACGTTTCGTCGGCAGTCAGAGCACATTTCATGAAAATAGAAAGAAATAATATCCACTGCTAACTGCTCACTCCTTTATCCGAGTCATTCTCCTCTGTTCCCTTGCTCTCACTCTTTTCCTCTGAATCAATGCAGTTTTATCAGTGAGCAAGAGAAAAAATACAATTTTGTTTGCAAAGTAAGCATATTTTTACAATATTGTTGAACTCTTAGATATTCTGAAGTCGGTTGATCCCACAACTGCGCCGCGCTTTTTTCATGTACCACACCTGCCGAAGAAAAAATGATTTTCGCTCGATCCATCTAATATTCCAGATATACATCGAAATTCTTCTCGTTTTATGGAAACAAGCTGGAGCACACCTATTTTCAAGGTATGCATTGCAGTGCAATTGGGAATGAGACACAGGAGGAAAATCAGATTGACTCCATGTATAATAATAATAATAATAACATTGGCTACAACCTGGGACTAGCAAGAGTGAATGATGATAGGATGGTGATGAGGATGATGGCAACGCAATGACTCGCTTTTTCGATGGTTTCGTTACAATACGTAATAGGAAAAGAGGGAACAGAGGCGGACGTTTTCTTGGATTCACTAAAAATGCATCCGTGAGCCGGTGTAATTGAAGAGAGAAAAGAATATTGTCCTCCAGTTGTTCATGTAATAGAAGCTGTATTTTTCTATTTGCCGACCAGTTTCCTTTTTGTAGTTATTGGTCCGTTGGTTGTAATAACATCCATAGGTTAAACTAAAGCAGATATTTTTACTAGATTGTATGTATCTACTACTCTGCCATGTTCTTTCCTTCGTACGGGAAAGTGAATCTAAAAACAGAATTGAATTGAGTGAGCGATTTGTAATAAAAAAATCCTTGTATGGGAACGAGGGAGGGGTTGAGGCCAGGTGCCAGATGAGCCAGAAAGGAATAATGTTGGCATTTTCATACACTACTTGAATAGTTTAAATACACAGTATATTTTTATACTTATCTGCCTCCTCAGCTCAACTTTCTGTATCCTTGCCATCCTCTCCCTTCGCAGCTTACCTATGCTACTCTTTTCCAGTCCGTAATCCTAATTCTATTCTCATGTGTTTTTCCTCCCTTTCTCCTCTCTGAGAGAGTGGAGCTCGCGCGAAGAAAAAGTGATTTTTAATATAACCTTCTCACTCCGCTCAGCTCTACATTTCACTTTTTTATTTGAAAGCGTCTTTTTAAGGAGAAAGTACGGCATACCTGCATGACTGACTATGGCCATTTTTATATTGGATGGGAGCGTCATCCCAGCAAAATATCCATAGCTTTATTCCCTTTCACTCATGAGACTCACTCACACATACAAAACCAGTCATGAGTCGCTTTTTTCCCATCATCGTTCTTCATTCCATTTTTCTTCCATGTTTTCCCGTCACTCCTCACTCACACGTAGAATAACTAATATGAATTGTTTCCTCAGCCTCATCATCATCGTCATCCACATATATCATGAGTCATGAGTATACCACCACAGAGCGGATACAAAAAGCGAAGTGTTTCCAGGGCCTGGTACCACCTGCGTGGCCATTTTCACCTTTAAAAGATACGCATAAGTAGATATATCATTTTCACCCGATGAAATCATCGTCATCATCATTCTCATGTCACACATCACACTGCGCTTCATTATAGATTTATTGTGTGCTAGGCTTATCTGTCTAACCACCGGCGAAGATTATATCCATTCACTTAGGAAAACTGGTTTTCACCATTTTTATAATCCACTTCTTTTTTAAACAGAAAACAGGGAAATGAGATTCCTTTCCCTTTAATACATTTATTCCATCATCCCACAGCTTATCACTGTTGTGAATCATTTTCCCCAGAGATTATCAATATTTATCATAACCATCAAGCACATCAACTTTTATGGAGAAACTCTAATAGTGACTTATTTTTTATGCCGATCTCAACCGCAATCTTCTCATTTTTTTCTGCCTTACTCTAATCATCGAGTAAGTGGTAAGTGCACATTGGAAACGTGTGCGGTGGAAGGCATTCTTTCAACAAAATATTGCCATTATGATTATTACTGGCACTATTGTCTACGGAGAACAAAAGACAAGGTAATATAAAATATCCGTCTTTTCCCCACTCGAATATCTTCGTCCAATTAAGGCAAGAATGCAATAAATGGTTGTTTTATGGCCACATGTCCTGGCAAAACTTTCTCCACAAACCTCTAGCACACATTTCTCCTTCTATCTTCTTATTTTCATGGAGTATGTCTGATCCAGAGAATCTTGAAAATTGCAACAACCCCAGCATAAATACACAGACATCAATATACAAAATAATAGCGACAATGAGAAAAGGAAAGGGAAAGCTCCCCGTGTCGTACAATAGAGGCGACCTAACGGAGGAAAGCGCCCGCCTTCTCCATAGAAAATCCACAAGAGCAGCTTTATAGTTTTCCCCGGCTAAAAGCTAATATACACGTCATAATGTATGTTATTTATTGAAATTACACCCCAGTTTTTACAAACCTACCTACATATCCCACCTTCCCAACCACACCACTGCCATCAACAACACAAAAAAAACTTTTTTATTTTCCACACACCATGAATTATATGCACACTTTCGTCGACGTGGTAAAACACGTTCCAAGACAAATCCTAACAAACCAAATGCAATGAGAGACGTGTCTACATTCTTTGCGCCATTGACTTCCTGCTTGTGAAAAAATATGATTGCGTTTCAGTTTATTGCAACGAAACGTACATTGCTTTTTATTATTTATTTATTCATATTGACATAAATAATTTCGTAATATGAATAGAATAATAATAACAATAACGAGACTAATAAATAATCGAGCCTATGTAGAAGTTAAACTAAAACCGAAGAATACGACGACGAAGAAGTATGGAATGAGGAAGATTCCAAGTTCACTTGGAATGACCACACAACATTAATAATATACCTGGGAAATGACTCTCTCATAATTCTCACTCATTCATCTTTCCCCAGAATAACAAAGCCACGAACAACAACAAAGTAGCGTGTAGGAATAAAATAAGTAATAACTCTGTGCACTCCGTTCGGTCGAGGAAAATTAATGCACTCATAGCAATGTGGTCATATAATAATAAAATTCAATGTTTAATCATCATCATCATCGTCGACATCGTAAGTAATAATAATTACTATTATTACAATTACTACATATTTACAACGTTCTTACAAGCGCACGAGTACGAGCAGGCATTTCTCGACGCAGCTCACGAGCCCATTCTATTTTCCAATTGTGGGGAATTTGAGTTGAGTTGTGGGGAGGAGAAAGAAGAGAAGAGCACGTTAAAGTGAATAAAGTTATTAGAGTGAAACAGTGTGCATTGCATATGTATCTATCGTAATGATGAAACAGAAGAGAGGAAGGCCGAGTGTTGCTCTGCACCGTCTCAAGTAAGCACAAGTCTTTACCACAGCAAATAATATGGCTCCGGCTCCACTTTCCACACACGAGAATAGTCAAGTGGCCACTCGTCTCTCTTCACTTCTTCTTCCCCCTCTAATATAATATTTGAGAGGAGCAGAGAAAAAAAGAAGAAAAAAAGTTATGTTGCAATGGAACGCAACAAAACGCAACGCAGCAAAAGCATCCATTGCCATTTCATATACATTTTATATCACAACTTTTTACGGATGGATGTAACTAAAAGCAAAATTGTTTTACGAGTGTTGCAATTTTAATAGCTAGGTATGTCATGCTTGCCACATGCTAGCTAAAAAAAGTAAAAACGAGAACTTTTTTTCTATTTTCTTCAAAAGTATATAATGCAACGCAAGTAGTTGTAAGGAACGTACACCGTTAGATTTTTCAGCACATGTAGCATTATCCACGTAGAAGAAGGCGAAAGCAGAAGGAATGAGAATACGTATGTGAGTGAGTGAGTAAGCAAGCAGGAGAGAAAAGATAAACAAGAGCTCTTCGCTAAACAACAAGTTCAAAAACGTGGGTCTTGTGAACAAGGTACAAATAAAGTAGATTATTACTATGTACTTTGAATTTCTCCTATTTTTGTGTCGACTCTCCAAGTCTTCAACGAGCAACTGTCTCCTTCTCATCTTCTCGACGTCATGTATGCATGCATGTCAATCGCTTCAATGTTACCTTTCTCCATGTCTTCGTAAGAATGTAGAGCTTTTCCAAAAAATATAACATTTTTCTCCCTCCTCAACCGCTCTTGAACTTGTGTTACGTAATTGTGTAGATAATAATATAGCAATTCGTATTTCTTGCACATCATCCGCCCGCTTACTTACTCAGTGGACACAGGGGAAATTTTGTGAAAAGCATCCGAAGGACATCTGATATCCTCCACTTTTCTCCCGAGATGCGTGTATCTTTAATAGCTAATTGTTTACACAATAAAAATAAATTATTATTAGTCCAACTTTTTACTATTCATACTTCTCGTTATTACGCAATATCAAATGTTCTTAGTGCATACATAAAGACACAGAATACTTGCAATGATCAAAGTGCATGAATAGAAAGAGACACAGGACATTGTAGAGGACAGGACAAGTTTTTCTTGGATAGAAAATCGAAAGGGTAGAAAATAAAGTGGAAGATAAGAGCTCATCTCGACTCAAGTATCCCGGTCAGGACAGAGCTCGAAAACCCGAGTGAAGCTCACTCGACTGACAAAAGAAGGAGAGTTTTCTTTTCCTGCACACCGCATCGATATCTGAAGGATGCATAGTAGCCATAAAAATGTAAACTCTTCTTTTAGTTTTTACTACAGTATCTCATGGAGGCAAGACAACTGCTTATTACTCCTATTTTATTGAGACATTGAATGAATATATTATGGAATCACATTTTGAAACACTTCGCCTCTCTCCATGCCTTTGCTTTTCTGCTGGCAGGAGAAACCTCCTGGAGTCCTTGTCTTCTGTTGTGTTGGACGGGACACAAAAAAGCTTTTGTACTCGCTCAGTATCGACGGAATAAATAAATAAAAGTATAAAATCTTTCGCTTACTTCAGCTCCACCGAGAAAACAGAGGAAGGACAGGAAGTTCGGGTGGAAACTCTGAAGATTGGAGAAAAAAGAAAGTAGGAAAGGAAAGGAGAAAGGAAACCGTTGTTGTCATGACCGACTCGACTGCGGTTTTGATGGGAAAGGTGTATAAATATCCAGTCGTAAAATGTATTGCGATGATGATTACATTTAATACGATGAGGATCATCATGACGACGACGATGAGATGATAGGCTTATCTTACCACCATGCAGTGTCATGGTATCTTGTCCCACTGACTACCACTAACCAAAGGCAGACAGAATAGATTTTTTCTACAAAACCCACCTGGAGATAGATAAAGCTTTTCCCTTTCTCCTCTCCTTCCTCCTCCCGTGTCTCAAAAGAGAAAACGTAGCTGAGTTACGTCGATTTAAGATAGTGCGTTTTTATGTGCTCTTCCACCACAAGACAAAACACAGAAGCACACAAGGAATTTTCATTTTTCACAAAGGATAACGCAGATTTTGTTTTCTACTTGGAAAGGAAAAGAGAGAAAAGCCAACAAAAAATATATCGTTTTTCTTTCTCTTTCTCTTTTCTAATTTCTAGCTGAATTTGGAAAAATTCTGCACCATCGTGTCATCATCATCATCATGGTAGCAGTAACTGAACGACTCTAACAGTATATTTATCCCACAACATTTTGTTTTGAAAACTATTGTTATGTTGGGCTGTTAACTGAAAATGATGACCGCTATGTGAAAAGTGATGTTTCTCCGCAAAAAGCATTTCACCTAAGGAGAAACATTTCTTTTGTCCTTCTTCATACGTACTGCACTTCTTCATGTGCATTTTGGCCGAGTCGACGCATTTTGTACACAACACAAGACACGGACTCATTGACTTGTGGAAGTTTCCTCAGCAAGACATTGGGTATCATTTTCATGCTTACAAGTTCATGAAGCATACGGTGAAGATCACACTTTAATCTCCGTGCTTTGTGTTAATAAAACGAGAATTTGTGAAAATTCTAGCGATAATTAATAACCAGTTATGAATTAGAGTAGACGCAATTTCCTGGGATTATTATGCTTATTTCACAAACTTAATATGCATAGGTAGGTATTTAATTACATTTTCAACAGTGTCCTGGCAAAAATAAAACTGGCAGAGTAAGAGTTTCCTCATGCTTCCTTAACGCTAAGAATTCCCCTTCTCCTTCCAAATTTTTTCCCTTTTTCCCATGAGCGAAGAAAATAAGATTATGAAATTCATACTCCTTCCCGTTACATAATCTAAAATGATATAAAAATTAGGACGAAATGAATACAGAGTAAATGACTGAAGCTGTCCAAGTGCTCAGTGTTCCACGATACCAAAAAATGAGTTGTTCCTCTCCTTGGTGTTTCCAGCTTTAATCCAATTTTCTTTACTGCTGTAATGAAAATAACGAATCCATTTTTAATATGGACCATATTTATTGGAAACCTTGCAAGAAAAAGTGAAAGACTGCCAAGTGAGAATCCGTATTAATAACGACTCAACGCACTGTTCCAAAAATCTAAGCGGATCACAAAAGTAAGAGAAAAAAACTCAGGTAACTTTTATAAACCGGATAAGATGCGCACTTGGAGGGTTTCGAAAATGAGAAACTGAATTCCATCTTAACTTTGGTTGACCGAATTTATAGAAGTTCAAGTGATGTCTAAAAGCATGGTTCCGTTCCAGTTACAAACTCGTTATTTGTTTTACGTAGTATTACTCGCGATTGCGATAATAATCATGATTATGATGACGGTGATCGCCTTGCTCATATATAATAGCACTTCTACAAATAATATTAGTATTCCATACACCCTCAGGTTCCTCTCTGAGAGGCAGTAAAACTGAAGACAATAGTAATAATAATAAGGTTGGAATAAAATATTTCCCAAATGAAACGAAGAAGGAGAAACCGTCGGGAAATCATGGAAAGATTGTAATATATTGGTCATTGTCCTCGTTCCGTGTACCCAGAAAAATGTAATGAGACACGACACATGTGACCACTGAGTACCTACTACAAGGTGCACAATGCACAGCGCACGATCCTTTTTATTAGCCAATAATAAAATCCAGATGGTTGCATGAATGAGTAAACGAGAAAGCGGCGTGTGCTTGATTTTATGCACCCTCCTTTCCTCATTCCCCCTAAATATTCATATGAAAATTAAGACGTTTCAATTTGTTACACAAATTGAAGGAAAAGACCGTTTCGCTGTTTGCTACAATTGAAAAAATACGCAGGAATGCGAGTGAAATAAAAGACAGAGGAGCCCACACCGAGAGAAAGAACACAAAGCATAAAATTTATTTTTAAGCGAAGGCGACTGGCCGAACAAGAGACAACCACCTTCGCTACAAACCGGACCACACACACTTTTGTATTTTTTACAGAGCAAAAGCAAATTACTTTTATCAAACGCAATGAATCGTCGGCAGCCCAAACTGGGAAAATAAAATTGTTTCTTGTGTATCTCATCATAGTCATCATGAATGCGATTTTACCTGTGTCATTCATTGTACCTACGTGCAGCCTCATGCACAAATGGACACAACGAACGAGAAAATATTTTATTTCTGTCGTACAGTGAGCGTCAACTCGAACGTAATGATAATAATAATAATGCTAATAAATAAGCAATGTAAAGCACGGCAGGGTAAAACGCAGACTTTCCCCGTTGAACTCGCTCGCTCAAAGCCACTCACTCAATCTTTTCTCTTCTTATCGCTTTTTACTCCATGGAAGTGACTGCAATGCCGGCAATACATTTTTTGGGGAACGAGACAGTAGTCAGAAGAAAATATATTATAGACAAGGCGTATTATTATTGCATGAATAAAAAATTGAGAAATGGGGAAAAGGGGAAAGAAAAGGGGAAGAAAAAGGCTTAATGTGGATTTTATTGTGTGAGTGTGTGCGCTTATTCATAATAATAATCGTAAGTAATATGTACCACGAACGTGGCACACATGCAAACTCGTATTCATTTTCTGTGGTCGGACGATTTCTTCCTATTCTCTATTCCCAAACTCCAACTTTTCAACCAAATGCGCACTTTTTTATCGGGACGGGAAAGTGAAAGAATTCAGGTAGATCAAGCGAGCAAGACTACAGAATTGATATTCTCCTTATTCTCCCTTCCTTCCTTCCTCCTCTGCCATTTGCTTGTATGTGGCTGTAGCTTTACTCAACATATCGCACCATTTTTTATAATGTGCCAGTGTCATCCATTCAATTCATTATTATGTTTCAACCGAAAATATTTTCAAATTATGTCGTACTGATGATACTTTGATCATGATGAATCCTCGTCTTTTCCCTTTTCTGTTAAATGACTAGAAATTATTGCGTCTCATTTTACGTAATTCTTACCTTAATGACAACAGTTTAATAAAGAGCTGGATAATTTATGCTAGAAATGAAAGACAATTCATGGACACTGAATACAAAATCACAATGCGATAGACCTTGATGGAAATTTTTCTCGTCGTTAGTGCATTCACTGCTCAGTTACTAGCATCACAAATTGGTTCGTTTAGTAAAATTTTGCAAGGAATTTTTGTAGGCGAAATTTAGAATGATGTGAATCGAACTGACTGTTCCTTCATATTATAAAACTAGGCCAGTTCCATTTTTTAATGGAAAACATAATTTTAACATTTTTATTTTCTGGAAATGGCAACTTCATCTTCAATTCCGTTGAACAGCCAACTGTTATAAAAAATTGGCTAACAATTGCAAAAAATGTAAATAATAATAGAAATCATAAAAGCAACACTAATTTTTCTAATATCTCTTTCACTTGGGAAAGACGCTTTCGTGTGCTTGAGTGAGTGTTGTGAAAGCTGTTGACGAGTCGTGGCAAAGTAGCCCATTATTGGAATGTGTTCAAGTTAAATCAATTGAAAATGTGCACTCACGCATGTATTCAGAGACATGATGACTCTACATTCCTCTCCTCACGTATCTAGTGAATTCTTCGATTTGCAGCCTTCAGTCATTCCGCTTGGAATTGGAACAGAAATAGAATGCGAACAATATCATATAGCAAATGTCGTAAGATTGGTTGTTGGCAGGTAGGTACCTTGGGGAATATTGGCTGACCAATCTCGGAATCGCAGAAAGATATCCTCACACACTACGTATTATCGTTGTACATTACATTACCATATTGGATTTCTGAGCTCTTCAAAAAGCGACCTTCTCAATTACCCGTGTCAAATAATGAACCTACCCTGGCAGGACAACCAGAGGACAGCTAATATTTTGTCAATCGTTATACTTATAATAATCCAAGTGGGTGGACAGACGTCTATCCCGAGCCCATAAAATTGACTTCCAAATTAATAAATGTGGTTCGTACTGCCCTACTCGGAGACTTTTATAGCTTGCAAATGCCATGTTTCATTGCTGCCAAGCTTCCATTTTTTCTCATGTGGGGACTCACTTCCTTGCTCGTTCTTAGTATCGCTGCATTTTGACTTGCTGCCGCTGCCTGATGACTAGTGGAAGAGAGATGGTGATGGTGATGAACAGGCTCAATATTGTATTTATTATACAAAGTTGCGGCCAAGTCGACCCTGAGTGTTCTGCTCTACAATAAAGTCTAGCTACTTAAATAAAATATTACAAAATGCTACTGCAATAAGGAAAAAGGAGAAATTGGAAAATGTCAGTAACGTTATGCAATGCCATGAGAGAAGTGTAATGAAATGTGTTTTATTATTATGAAACGTTGTGTGTGTAGAAACAAAGCACACACCAATCATACGTCCACGTAAGAATAAAAATGAGAAAAAATAGAAACGTAAAAGAAATCAAGATACAGAGGGAGATGATAGAGAGGATACCATTATTATATTATTGTATATTATTATTATTATTATTATTATTATTGTATTACTATTTCCATTACCATTCCACATTGTCAGAGTGCATGCATGTGAAAAAAGCTGTGTCTCTCTCAACTCAGTCACTCGAACACAGGGACAGAGAGAAGCCATTATTTAACTAACAAGAAAAGCAGCACATGCAGCAAACCATATCGTATCATAGGATATCACTCCATTTTTTGCTGCATGTGTGCGTACACCTGACAATTATGATTTACCTTCTTTTGTCTCAAATTGTAACCAGGTCGCTGGCTGTTACTGCTGAGTAGGCATTATATCGGTATAAAGTCGCTATTATTTTTACTACTATTAGTTTCACTCTGACCATTATTATTACTCGATTCCTTCTCTCCATGTGCACACTCGCTTCTGTCTTTCCTCTTCTTTAGCCTCATTCTTTGTCTTTAATGCCTTTTCGTCTCTCTCTTTAAGTTTCGTTTCACTTCTTGCAACATTTTCTCACTCTGGTCTGAATAAAGGCGTGCGGTTTCGTCGCGACTATTCATGACTGAGTGAGTGAGAGAAAGAGTAAAGGAAAATAGAGAAAGCATAGTGGATTTCGCCTTCCTTGTCGTCGGTTCACATGAATACATTGCTCCATAAAAACCAACACTGTAGCTCCCTTTTCTTTTTTCTCCTCCTCATTTTATATAATTTGCTAAAGGCCGCACTTATCCACCGTCTCTACGACTTTCTCACTGAAAAGGGCCAAAAACCAAAGAGGCGACGCCGAAGAAAAATCTAGCAATCCAAAAGTTAAAAGCAATTCCTCTCATTCTTCTCAAACAAACCAAAAAATATGGAAAAGTGAAAAAACGGCAATTTAAAAATAAACCAAACAAGAAGGGAAACGGAAGTTCTTTATTTCACCCGAAAAAAAATCTTGTTTTGTTTCGTTGTTTTTCCTAATCATTTTATTATTACTATTAGTGTTATCATCATCATCAATGTAGGAAAGAGTGAGGAACCACAGAACCCACACGAAACCATCATATCGCCACCTTCGCCGAGCCCAGGTACAAGAATCAGGCTACGTAATATTAATCTCGAATTACAAACAAGCGACGAAGTTATCTCGAGCACCACGTATCCGCGTGGGCATTTTTCGCGTATGCTCGTGTATGCACCGTGCACGTTCATATTTATTTTCCTGTGTCGTAAAATATTGATGAATACAAATGCCCACATCATATAAAGCCACTTTCTTGTCTGCAGCAACAACTCCCAAGTTGTTCACAACCACCACCTAAGTGAAAGCAAAGACCGGCCTAAAATATAAAAGTAGGAAAAACGACAGGCAACATAGAAAAAATTCTTTCTTTGCTTTCTTCCCCTTTTCTCTTCTCTTCCTGCTTCCTCCTCCTCGGCCTTCTTATCTAAAAAATAAAAAAGTTGCACTTTTTGACTTACTAGAAGACGCTAGATAAATAAATAATATATTAAGCCAGTAAATAAAATATACATCAAATTTGCTTTTTTTCTCATTTTTTCAAATTGACTATGTGTGTTGTGTTTGACTGAGCTGGTTTGTTCTTTCTCCGTTTGGTCTCCTTTCTCACCAATCCATTTTTTATAACGTCGAGTGAGAGGTTTTCATGTTATTTATTATTTGATTCCTTCCTTCTTGCTTCTCCTTAACTCACTTTTTCACTCTTGTTTGTTTTTGTGTGTACTCCATCTTCCAGTCCGATGTGAATATGAGGGAATCCGTGTGTCTGAGTGAAGTGTAAAAGTGCATGTTTCTCAAATTTCTCCCGGCTCTTATGCAATAAACTCCCCTGTGCTAAGCTAAGTAGACAAAGGCAAAGGGAAAAGAGTCGCTCTCGTAGTGTACGTCTGAAAAAACGGAAGTACGCTCAAAAGGGGAAATAAAAATATATAATCGTAATACAGTAATAAATTGTCCCAGCAGCCAATTCAATCTGATACATATCTGATTTATTTATTATGCACAAAAAATATACAAATAAAATTGCCATTTGCTAGTCGCCACGTCAAATAAAATGTGAATTAATCTTATTTCTTTCTTTCTCTTTCTCTTGCTCCTCTTTCACGCTCAATTCAGCTGTGTTTAGCATTGACAGTGTGTTGGGTGTGCCGATGTGTTGTTGCTTGAAGAAAAGAAAATGAAGCCAACTTCGTCTCTACGTGTGTTCATAAAAATAGGCAAGTGAAACAACTGTGAAATGTGACCAAAAAACTCGGGGCAGACAGAGTGGAGAGCAGAAGAGAAAAACGAGAATCTCTCAATTTCCCATGATCCACAATCAACACACAAACACATACCAGAAATAAAAATGTATCTTGTGACTGCTGCTTTTATCCTTGTAAAGTAAAACAGAGAGTGAATTGCGTCGCTATAGAATTAAAGGGATTGTATTGAAATAGTAGGAGAAAATACTCCCAAACATTGGTTTGTCCAATTGGAGAAATTTCCCGTCTAAGCTTCCAACAAACTTCATAGAGTCGTTGTCGATGTCACAGTGTCTGGCTGCTTCTGGTGCTGCTGCTTCTGTTGCTGGCGGAGCCATCTAATAAAATAAAATACAAAGTCTAAAAAGCCAGTCTATCTTTTTGCTAGTTACACACTTAAAAACTGACTTGGCTACATGTGTACAACATTGTTCGCTTTTTAACCACAATCCGAGAAAATAAGCTGGATCTGGATTCTGGATCGCAACGAGACTTTTTTCTTCGTCTCCTTTCTTTCCAAAAGTAGGCAGTTGTTGCTGCCTCTGCTGTTCATTCTTTACGAAGAGGAAGAAAAGAGAAAGAGGGAAGAAAGGAAGTCGAAGTAGAAAGACGAAAAATATTTTGTGGTAAGTGCAAGTCAATTCAATAAGAATAAAAAAATGTACACATTTTGTATACAATTTATACCTTCCATGTAATGTCGCTGTTCATGGATATGGATATAGATGTAATGTGATCTGAGCCGAGCTGAGTTTTAGTTGACTTCTCTCTCTCTCTCACTGACTATATTAAGTACGTGTACATTATTAGCGTCCAACCAACCACGAAAGTGAACAGCTCACAACCACCAAACAAGAAAGTTACAAGAAACGAATCACCTACCTACATACATACAAAACTCCTTTTCAATCTTTTTCGTCTTCCTCGTCTTCTCTTGTGTTGTCACTCTCGTTCGCTACTCCTTCTGCTGTTGTTTAGTATTTTGTTGTTTGCGGAGCAAAGGGAAAAGTCGTGCTAGTCAGTAAGTAAGTAAGTAAAGTTGTTTCATTTTGCTCACTCTAATTTTTTTTACCATGTTCCACTACTATGAACGTCACGACTTTCCTCTTGAACTGACTCTCTGTATTATGAATGTTTGTGTGGCCATTTAAAAAGGAAGTGATTGTGTTTGGCTTGCTTGGTTAGTGTGCCCCACATTACTGACAATACCACCAAAAATCCATTACTATCATTCCTATCAACTCGCTCAGTTTCAAACTTTGTATGCGTATGTAACTAACGTAACGTTTTGATGTCGCCTCTTTTTCTGACAATGCAGCACATACAACCAAACCAACAAAAAGAATACTTACATCTTCGCTACTGCTGCTGCAGCATTTTCATTCAGAGGTTATCGTATGGAAATCATTTCAATTTCTCCTTACTTTTTTCCTTGTTGTCCTCGCTTTTTCTTTCATTTCTACAAAAAAGAGAAGCCATTTGCCAATCTGTGCGGTAGGTATGCTTTCTCTCTTTCAATAATAATAGCAGCAATAAGTTATACCAATTTTTCTTCCCACTTCAAACCATTTTCCCTTTTCCCTTTTTTTCTCCCTTTCTTTTCCTCTGGTCCGGCAGGTTTCTTCGTATCAATACATTTTCTTCTTCTGGGGACAAGACTGATACACGCACATGGAGGGAAACGAAGAGAGAAAAATTGGTAGCAAAACGAGATGTCGTTTAGTAAGTTGACGGACTGACTCTGACTTAGTAAAGTTGGGTTGAGTACGAAGAAAGAAAAAATGTCGACCAAAATAGTAAAGTCGGAGAATGAGTGAGTGACTGCAAACCAATCCATGGATTCATACATATATATTTTTATAGAAAAGAGAGATTTTTCCAACAAAAAAAATCGGCATCAAACACACTCACTCTGTTCCTTTTTTCTCTCGATCAGACACAATCTAAAAAAGAAAGAATGAAAAAATCTCCACTCCCACCACCACCGTCATCAACACCATCAACTTCGTGATCATCATCATCATCCCCACCGAATAAAAAATGTCCCTCTCAATACCCAGCACAAACACACTCACATATTACTTGCATTTCGCCAGGAAACAAGCTAACAGCGAGCACACTCGTTCAGACCAAACCCACGTCACACTTAAATAGTTGCTTTTGCTTTTCTAAATAAAAAACTGGCATAATATTTACTTGACACACAGACAGACGTGGAAAAGCTAATGCAAACCGAGCGGCCGCTCGCTCTCCTTTCCTTTCTATTACATACAATGCCCACGAAGGGAAGAAAAATGAAAAACCAATTGTTGTTTTTTTCTGCTTTTCACTGGAAGCATTGAAAATCCAGGAACACAACGGGAAAAATGAAATTGTTAGAGTAGCAGAGTAAAAGTGAAAGTCCATATTTTCCTGGGATGGGGGATGCAAAGCGCGTCACCACCATCACCTCATCGTCATCACCACCACTTGTTTCCTACTACTTTACTTCAGAACAAGAACAGGACGGAAAGGAAAAAGGAGAAAAATCCAATATCTGTTTTATAGATTTCCAATGGATGCGTGTTTCTTTATGTATCTATACAAAACTAATATAAATTCTCTCTTTCTTTCATTCGCCTTTCCTTTTCTTCTTACACTCAGAAGCTTTTTTATCTTCTTCTTCGTCGTCTTCTTTCTCTGTGACCTCAGAGAATTGTTGTGAGGAATTGGTGCAGTAAGCAAACAAGATGCTTGCGAAGTCTAGAGTACATTCATAAAACATATCTGAAGAGAATTTAAGAGAAAAGGAAACTCTCGTTTTTCTCTCTATGTCTTGTGCCTGTACGTGCGGTAAAAGTGTAAGAACACAAGGCAAACACTGGAAACACTTTCTCCCCTGTCGTATTAAATCTATGTATTTCTATGTATTTTTATATTCCCAACTTTTTTAAGACCGGAGTAAAAATCCCGATTTTTCCCTACAGCAACGTCAATAGTTCTCTCTGTACAGTATTTTTAAAAACCGGAGTGTTGTGAGGGTGCATAATAATGTAGGTACATCGTACATCAACTCAAAGTCATTTCCAGTAGCGTACCTTTTCACTCGGCAAAAAAGGGAGAGCCTCCGGTGGCGACAGAAGTAGCGGCGGTGGTAACGTGAAAAAGAAAGTGACAAGCATGGAGATGGAAGGAAAAGCAGAGAGAAAAGAGTAAAAATCTCGTAAATAGAAGGGGAAAACAAACAGTGAATGGAAGACGAAGAAAAAAAGGATGTTGATGATAACGATATTCCAGTATTGTTATTTCTTAATAACCTCCTCTCAACTCTTTTCCATCACATCATATTACACCGCCATAATAATCATATAAAAATACTCATAATAATAACGACAATACAAAATATATGCGCATGAGCATTTTTTAAAAAGCGGAATCTCAAAAACTCTATTAAGAAGGTAGGGTAGACATAGTTGGGCTTAAATTACACTTTCCTCTCTAGCTCTTTTGTCTCCAATTTTTAAATTACGCGAAGCAACAAAAGCAAAAAAAGAAAACAGGGGCTGAAGACAGACATTCGATGAACCACATTTAGGTGAGTTCTTCTACTCAGAACAGAACCAGGAAAAGCTCCGACTTTCCCATTCTCTTCTTCCATGTTGATTTTTGCATTCCCAGAAGCATGGGGTACATAGACCGTAGTTCGTTAACATCATATCATTATTATTACTAGAATTGTCGATATAAATATGTGCATATTAAAAACAATAATGGCTGCTCTTGTTGTCGTCACAAAAGGGGAAAAATTTACTAAATACAAGGAAATGGTAAGAAATGAATAAAGAAAAATTCTCTTGCCTTCGATATGATAAAAAACCATAGTTTCGCCACTATCCCTAACACTTTATCCTCCCAGTCATCTCCATATTCACCATGAGAAATTCCAGCAAATGAGGAATGCCTCTTACCAAAAAGAGACGAAAGAAGCGGAAAACAAAGAGAATTATTTTTTACCACTTTACACCATTTCATATATAATGGACGATGCACACACTATACCTTATATTGACCAAAATACCCTAAGCATATCCACATCCACATACATATCCACCTTTCATTTCAAGAAAGCGAGAGAAGAGTGAAATTGTATTGCAGTAGAGTAGAAGAAAGGAGAAAAACCAGACCAGACTATAAAAATAATAATATTATTGTTATCATTATACACAAGTATAAACATGTGTGTTTTCATGGAGTATGTTTGTACACACGGGTTGGCTCTGCCAGAATTAAATAGGCACCGCATACTTCTTAAATAATACAAAAAAACAGAAGACGGTGAGGCAGAAAGAAGAGAGAGAGAAAAAGAAAGCAGAAAAGTTGGGAATCAACTTCTTTAGTTCCCAACGTTTCTTTTGTGTCCGTGTATTTCCCAAGGAGGAAAAAATAGAATGACTCTGCTTCCTCTACTGCTGATGAGGAGGACGATGAGGATGATGTATTTACCTATGAGTGTACGTGGCTTTTGGCTTTTGGTGCTAATCGTTCTAAGCACCAACCGCCACCGCAAAAAATTACGTGAGTAAAAAGAGGACCTATGTGCAGGGTATGAATGCGTTTGTGTCTAGCTCTGACTTGACTGAATGACTGAACTCACTGAGTGAGTGAGTGGGTAAGTGAGAAAAGCATTCCTCCTTCCTCTGCAGAAGAAACTATCCTAGGCTAACTCACTCGAGAGAAAAAACACACACTGTATTAAAAACAATGGACTGGAAAAGCTAAAAGTGGAGTAATTCTTATGTAATATGTATATCGCTTTCACTCAACTGAAACTCATCAGAGAAAGCTGAGAGAAAGAAAGAAGAAAAAGGAGAGAGGCAGGGTGAAAAAGTTCCCTGCTTGCCTTCGTTTGTCAGTCACTTTACTTGCCCAGCCAAGTTTTATAATTTTTCTCCGTTCAGTGAGCGAGTGGAGTAGCATCTATCTGTCTTACCTTGTCTTGCTTTCCTCCTAACCTCTGTGCTTTTCTTGTTAGGTCGGTTCACTCGCGGGTGGTCGCACAGGGGACCATTTTATTGAAGCCACTTAGCTGATATGGATGGATTTAGAGGCGTTCAAAGGTTAATATTGCATCAGACTTCAGCTCCAGAGCCAGAGTTTGCAACAAGGGAGACGACAAACTTGCAACCCCTTTGTTTGTCTCACATTTCCTCTATCCTGGCATAGCCTTGGAGAAAGAATGAGCAGTGTGTTCCTTCGTTCATGTCGTGTGATTATAATAACACAATTTTGACATTGTTCCATAGGAAGAAGTTGATGCGAGGTGATATGCTCAATAGGCAAATCCTTGAAAAGCTTTCGCAAAAAAAGTAATATGAAAAGTAGAAGAGACGGGAAAGGCTGTGATTAGAAAGAGAAAAGAAGTGAGAGTTACACGTACACAATGTCATCCTCGTCGACTTCTTCTCCTTTGCTTTCAAATTCTGTCTTCCTTTCTCATCGCATCTGACAGACACCAGAGCAAATTGAAGGAAACAGTGGTTCGTTGAGCTGAACTGAGCGAGATGCACACATAACATGCTTACAAACATACATGAGCTTAAACCGAGCAGGCATTTCATTCTCTCACATTTTATTGCTCATTTTCATTCCAACTTTCCTATGCTTCCCGTCCTAAGACTGGGAAACAATAATAAAGAAAAGCATAAAAGACGCTAGGAAGTTTGCAAAGGAAATTCCCAGCTAAGCGAAAGCCAAAGTCACTCTGTTTCTTCACTGACCCTTGCTTCCTCCTTGCCTACTTTTCCCTGATACACATGCAACCATTGCCGTCAGTTGGAAGGAGCAGCAACACATTCCAGAATATCTGGAATGACAAACAGAAGTAGGTGAAAAAGGTGAAAAACTTCTTTCCCTACTACTTCCTTTCCATGTATCAATTTCACTTCTTGTGCAAGAGGAAGAAATGAAAGAAAGTGCAGATGTAGTAATTGAGGATACAAGGAAAATAAAATAAAGGACAAGTCAGAGTCACAGTGGCAATTCATCTTTTCCCTTGTTTCACTTTCCCCAACCGTGATTCACCCATGTATGAATTATCATCGTGATGATCTTTCTCCTACCAGAAAAACAAATTCTTTCCGGAGTATTTTCTCTTCTCTCTGTTTCGTACCGAACCCGTGTTTCTTCTTTCCTGTTTCTTAACTTAAACACAAGATCATCTTTCTTTCTCTCATGCCCCTTTGCCTCATATCCATTTGCGATGAATATAGAATGCTTTTTGCAAAGCGCAGGAGAGAAACGAAAAACAGAGTTTTGAACTTTCGCCTCCCTGCGTTTTTTCCTTCCCAGTCAAAAGTCAAACTGGAGGAAAATAGTTTCTTTTTAAAAAATGCACACGCATTCCATATCTTGTTCATCTAAAATTTCTCCTTTTTTCGTGCACTCTCTCCGCGAAGTATGAATGTATATTCATGCATTTACTCGCTCATTCATTCATGGCATGAATAAAAAGCCTTTTTCTATTTCTCTCCCACGGAGAAGTTGGGAGTGAAGAGGAAGACGAAGACGCGGTCTTCGTCTGCTCAAGTGAACCAGTATGATACTTCTACCTCCTCATCTTGCTCGAACTCTCCACTTGTAAAATTTCGTGCTTCTTTACTATTTCTTGGTTGAATGTGGCTGGATAGATGGATGGGTAGACGGACGCATGGATGCTTTCTCCAGGCTCTCTTTAACGTAGGATACATCATTGGTTACGTTTCGAGCTAGAACCGCTAGACTCTTGTAAACAGGCAAGAAGCATGTAATATAATATAATATTCAATAATAATAATAATAACCTTCTCTTCTTCTTCTTCCCATCAGACGGTGGAGCATGAAGAAGAAGGAAGAAAGGAAAAAAATTAAGTTTTTGGCCCACGTCGTGTCTGTTTCTGTTTGTGTGCTGTGTTCGTCTTCCTGCCATGGCAGTGCCTCATTTTCTTTTTCAAGCAGGCATGATCCTGTATTTGAACGGGGAAAAGTCGAGCAAAGGCAGAAGCAGAACAGAAGCAATGGTCAAAGCCTAGTATGAGAAAAGTCAAAACCAAGCGCAGGCAAAGAAGGTTGAGTTGAACTAAGTGAGCGCGAGAGAGCTTCTCTTTCCCTTTCCTTTTCTTCCCGTGTGTCTGACTGAGAGTGGCACAATGGCATTTTTCTACTTTTCGTCTCCACCATCGTGTGAGTTGAGAAAACAGAGTTTCAGTTACTGAAGTGAAGTGAGCAGAGCCGAACGAGCAGAGCAAAAGGAGAGAGGGAGACAGAGCACGCAAGAGAGGAATCCTTTCGACAAGCGAAGCCAGAGCAAAGGGAATGCGAAAGCATGCATCCAAGCATAGGAACGAGTTGTTTGCTGTGCAACGTTAAAAAGGCCCCGTTTTCTTTCCTCCACACACAAACATTGTAGGCAGCTACTCTTATTTTACTCCTACTTCTCGAATGCGGACACACTCACTCCAACTCAACTCTCATAACATCGCATATAAAAAATTGTTCCTCGCCGTCGTCCTCCTGTCTTCCTTCTCCGTGTGCTCAGCACTTTTCAGATGCAGTGTGGTGGTTGCACAAACCAGTGGTAGTTAGCAGTCAGCAGCGTAGTTGCAGGCAAAGCACAGACAGCAAGTCACTGGTGATTCCGAGTCCTCGCTTTCTTTCTTTTCAAAGAAGCAAAAAAAGAAAAGAAGCCAAGAGAGGTTTTTCCTTTCTCTTTTACAATAAACCTCTCGCCGATTGGAGAGAGATCGCTCACTGCGACGCGTCCTCTGACTTTGATTCATCATCATTGTCACTCTCTTTTTCTCTCTTCTGTCTCTTGTTCTTCAGTTAAGTGGTTTCGTTTTTCTCTCACTTCACTTCACCACCAGTAATAAGAATAAGAATATAGATTTTCTCCTGCTGCAGCCAGAGACTCGCACGCAGTTTCCACAGCGGAGTGACGACAGCGACAAAGAATTAAAAGAGTATCAGAGAAGAAGAGAGGTTGACGTTGTGTCGCTACTTCAATTGCGACAGAAATGAGAGTTGTGTTCAGTGTTGTGGATGGATGTGTCAGTGTGTCATGTTTCTAGAGAAAACGTGTGCATTGTGAAAGAAAAGTGTCTATTAAAAATTTAAAGAAACAATCTTACATTTTTACTCCATGAGAAACTGTCCTGTGCAATGTGACAAATACTAAGTAATTGTTTACGTCTGAGTTTCACAAGAAAAGAAATATACTTTTCTCGAAATAGAAAATCCTTCTATTCATTCATAGAAACTGAAAAATTTACACAAAGATTTGTTGTTTCGAAAAATAAGAGAATTTGTTGTCGAGAGAAAACAAGGCCGCTTTCAGAGAAAAAAAAAGTGATTGTTCTTTACTCTTTGTTTCTTTGTGGTTCGTTCGTGTTTGGTGCTTGCGGTGCTTTAGTAATAAGAATAATCAGAAAGAGATATTCTAGAGAAACAATATATTAAAAACATAAAAAAGATTCCTTGACTCTCTTTACTTTTTCTCTTTCTTTGACTTGACTTGAAAAAGTATTAAGCTGAGAATTTTTTTCATAAATCAGAAATTAAAAATTAGATAGATACATTTTATATAAACAATAAATTAATTCATTTTTGAAACATTACCAAAAAACGCAGTAGAGCCCGTAAATCTAAAACATATTTGTTTAGTAACTTGATAGAAACCAAAGTAAGTAGCTGATTGATGTTTTCGTAGTAATAATATTTTTATAATCATTCATTTTTTACTTAATTATTCACATAATCTGTAACGTATGACTTTTTTCCTGTCTGCTACTTCATATTTACCGCTAGCATCCCTTTGATTGCACTTACCTCTCTGTTTTATTAATTACTTTTATTGCCAATACTCTAATGTTTTGCGGTCTTCTTTGATTTCTCTTCTTTACCACGCGAAAAGCTAATTGTTTTGTGTATTCATTTGTGATCATGAAATAACAAAACTGCATAGCGTCTCTCTCCCTTTGCATCCATCAAACTTGTAACAGGTTTCTTTTTTCATGTAGTGACAAACAACTAAATTTTATGATGTAGTAGATTGTTTGAGTATTTAATTGATTGCTGTTCTTGTGTCAGACTGAGTGGAAAGCATAGAGCGCATTTTCTAATAGCGTAGTCTTTCTTCCTTCCGTTTCCCATTTTTTGATTGTTAGAAAGAGCGAAACCGCTCATCAGTTTTTGACTCCATTATAAATCCATGTTTATTTATCTGCCAAAACTGACAGACACAAATAACATGTAACGGACGCACGCGGAACAAAAATTCAAGATGAATAACGCTATTCAATTCGATCTCAATGTGTGCTCGCTCATCGTAAGGTTACTCTTGCTATTACTTTTTTATTTGGTAAACAATTTGCATAAAGCATGACATAACATTAAGGCACGAATGAGAAATTTCATTCTAATGATCATCATCATCATCTCGATCATCATCACACATGATTACCAACACTCGTTTCGTCGGCTGAACTTTTATTAGAAACAAGTATAGAGGACACGATCCATGATCTGTAATCATGAAAACAATTCTGACAAGCACGAACCCAGTTACGAGAGGAAAAAGATCAGAGAAGGCACAAATACAAAACACAACAGCAACATTCTCAACAACTCAATTGAATTTGATCACAGCGACTCGCTCAGCGTTCACACACACACACGCAGTGGAACACTCAAGACACAGCCACGTTTAGCAATTTTCATAGACCGTTTTTTCTTCATGCTATGTGCGCATAGCTTTCCAGTTTTGTATTGTGTGTGTGTGTGGCATGAGGGCAAGTTGCACATGAGAGCATTGATTGCCATTGTTATTAAAATTAGAGCTGGAGGGTAGGAAAAAGGAAAGGGTCTATCTCATCCACTTACGATGAGAAATCGAGACGAGTGCATCACTTTCACTTTCCTCTTTCTCCCGCACACATTGTAATAGACACAAACACAATCAAAGAAGAAGATGGGCTCTTTCCTCGTAAAAAACGGGAAAAGCACCAGTTAGATAATTTGTTTTTCTCTTTCCTTCTCCTTCTCGCCATCGCCTCTTTAGAAAGAGAAAACAATCTTTTCATGCTTGAAACGCACGATAGATAGTTAGCTGGAAAGAGTTGGCTGGCCTAAGCAAGTGAGTGAGAAAAGGAAGGATTAGAAAAAAACTAAGCAACAGTGTAAGCACAGAGAAAGCAATTCAAGTTGAAACTACGACCACGACCACCACCATCACGTCACATCACATGAAGAGAGAAAAAACTGTGCTTTTTGCTATAACTTTTTACCACCAGAAAGTAGGAACCTTCGACGTAAAAAACTTAACTAATATAAAACGCAACAACGCAAAGGAAAAAAAGTTGCGAATTCGTTGAACACATCCGTCCATAGCTTTTACTGTTTTACTTATTACATTATTAGACAGTCCGCAGGATGCTAGATGCTGCTGGATGTATAATAAATAAGTGTATTATGAGCGTTGATGGTGGATCATGATGAGGATGGTGAAGGGAGACGAAGGAAAGCCCATCTTTCTTTTCTCACTGATTACATATTACATGAATATAATTTCTGCGGAAAGAGGGAATATGGAAAATGGAATATGGAAAGCATTCCTGCTCTGTGGTTTGCTCTCTTTTTTCTCCTTTCTGTCTCAGTCTTTGTGGCCGTCTTTGTGCTGTCCGTTCCTGTGAACGAAGAAAGCGAGAAATTTGGAGAATGGATGCAGACCCTTTTTCATCTCAAGAAAGAAGGGCAAAACCCTTTTTACTCGCATAGACACTGCCCGAGTATAAAACCTTGTACTCTGCTTCACTGAACTCAATGCTATCTCCTTCGGCTCTTTCTTGACACTGCGCTGCTTTCCCCATGCACAAATTACTTTGGAGCACATTGAGAAAATGAAATTAGGAAAAAATGCCTTATACAGACATCTGTCTATGTTTACACATTGATTGAAAACCTTTGCATAACGAAATTGAAAATTATACTTGGTATCCGGTTTCTAAATAAAACTTTAATCGTTTCAAAATATCAGATTTCCATAACCCGTATTTTTATACGTAGCAAGCAGTGTCCCCTTAGTACGCGCACATTCTCAGCCCATGTGTTGTCCGCTCCTCTTCATCTCCATGATGACGGCTCAGTCAGAGAAAAGAGTAGTTTTTAAGCATTCTGTTCCCTCCGCCCACAAAATGACAAGGAGACGACATGGCAGGTCGTAAACGTGCAATAATAAATGATAGCAATCTCACTCAGTCTCGTTCCTTGCTCTTCCCCGCTAGAAATGATGATGATATGAAAATGATAGTAATAGAAAATAGAAAAAGTTGCTCTACGCTGCGGTGTGGGAAACGAGACAGAAGTATCACTCCTCTTTTTATAGAGAGAATCCATTTAATCACTTAGTATTAATTCTCGCTGTCTATTATTTAGTCGTTGCACACTTATCAAAATAAAAATAATGATGGGGATGATCATTTGTTGTGCGCTGATCCGATATACGAACGGATTTTTCTCTTCTTATCCTTTTGAAAGAGGTGTGCGAGAATTGTGTAGTAAATATCTACTCTGTGTCACCGTATCATGATATCATATCATTTTCATATTATCATAATCATTTTGCGTCTACTTTGTGCTCACGATGAGGAAGAGGAGGAGGAGGCGAACGACACATGTTCCATTTCAGGCTCATTCTACTCACATATCATTATTATTAGATGAATGCCACTATTGCCAGCCACTGTTTGCTGCGGAATAATCCAAAACAGCAAAGAGTCTGTGTGACAAAGTAAAGCGGCGACTCTTATAGAATCTTGCCGTGCGTCATCATTATCCCAAAAGCAATGAAATGCTCTGAAAGACACACAGACATTCTGAAAGGCTTATCCAAAAACAAATGTTTCGCTGATATCCGCTAAGAGTAACGGAAAAGCCGAAATGACTACAAAACTCAGTCAAAGTACTTCAAATGTATCTCTGTCTTCCTTCTCCACACTTTTAATCTTCACCATGATCGTGGTACGGCGGTGGCCGCAAGCTCATTCTCGCCCTGAGCCTCATCACTGAATTGGTTTAGAACAATATTTTTTAAAAAACTCAAACTGCAGCTCACTCGCAATATTACATAACACGTCGTAGTATTGCCATTTCGGTTAGTGCTCTTCCGTTTGTCGGTTTTTTCTCTCAGCTTTTCTCATTCACTCAAAAGAGATGAAAAGGAAACGAGCGAGAGACAGGGAAGAGAGGAGTGACTTTGGCTCTTAAAACCGTTTTATTATTACTATTTTGCACACATTACAAAAAGGCCGAGCAGCGGAGTGGCACAAGTAAATACATGACGTGGCTTTCCACGCTCGCCTTCTATTAAAACATCAAGACTTAATGCAGTGTGATCCGAACCGCCACCGAAAAAAACCACCGCGTTCTCCCCTCCACATATTTACTTCTCAGTTTGCACACTTGCCAACAGCCAGGTTCGGCTCAGGCAACGTGGAGAAGTCACCCAAAAGCGAAAAGAGAGACACGGAGAGAGGAAACGGAGCAAAACATGACGATTGACAAACATTTTATCGATTGACGAGCACAGCAATAACCGTAAAACCATGGTAAAGTTTGGTCTCCTCTGCTGCACTCGAAGCGCCATCCTCATCGTCACCGTCATTCAACCCTTTTTCTAAAATATTAATTGTGCCCGTTTTCTCTCTGCCACCTTAAAAATTATTGAGCCTGTCCATGCCCGAAGTTGTCGTTTCGTTGTCGCATGTAGCGTATTTATTCTCCTGACTTTGACGTATTTTAATTCACTTTTCAAACGCAATCTCTCTCCTTTCCCTGTCACAGTCACTAACAAAGAACAACAAGTGCAAAGCGAAGTACACGACAGAAAGTACGCGTCTACACTACTCCAACAAGAAAAAAATGATTGAAGCCATAAAAAACGAACTTTGATTTTATTTTCTCATTCACGCTGCTAACAGTCGCGCAGCCCATTTCACTGCCAAAGCGAAACAAAATATGTTCTCTTCTCAGAGTAATGTGAGATGTTACGTATTTTTACCACCACTTTATCATTCCTAATCCTCCCTGTGTCTTTTTCGGAGACTCTGACTTGTGTCATCTCATCATCATCCTTGCTATCATATCATGATCATCTTGGTAATCATGTACTCATTTTTTCATCCTCTCAACATCACATAAAATAACATAACGTTGCATTTGTAAGGGCATCTGTATCAAAATTGCGTGTCTCTTTCATTTATAGAGAAAAGTGAAACTTTTCCCTTCCCTCTCCTAGACTCTGATTCTCTTCACGATCATCATGACTGACTTCTGTTCTGAGTGAAACGCAGAGTGTGTTTCTGAAAGACTCTCTCAGATGAAGCTTGGTGATCTTGATGATGTTGACGACGACGACGACGATGATGATGATGTGAGTGAGTGAAGCAAGTGAGAAAGAGAATTACATTAAAATCGTCATTCTTGTCCCCAATAACGGAGCAGAGTAAAAAAGGGGAACTGAACGCGCGGAGAGTGGCAGTGAGAGTAAGAGCAGTCATATCATATCAACATCATCATCGTCCTGGTCGTAGTCGTCACCATCACCATCGAATATCATCACATGTCCACACTCTGAAACACAAGTGCCTTCCAAGAAGTGCACAAAAAAATTGTAGTGCTATAAAAGACGCATTTCTTACTTCTTCAACTGGCGTCTTTGACTCCGCTGGCATCTTGTCGTCATATTTAGAATACAGCAGCTGTTTCTGTCCACACGATTGCAGCTTCTGGCGTTCTTCGTGAAAAAGAGAAAAATTATGTACTTACGATGGGGATGACGATGACGATGATCGTTCTTGCTGTTGCCGCTGATCTGTGGGATGGGATACTCCCAGAGTGTTGACTGCAACCTTGTATCGTAATATTCCAATAAAAAACGGGAATTGTACATATGCAAGCGAAAAGCACATGTTTTCTCGTATATTTTCTCTCAAGAGGAATAGGATCTTGAAAAACCGAGAAAGACAAAAAACACGGGCAGACGACTCAGACAGGAGAAAGAAAGGCAGAGGATCGGGAAAATATTCAAATATTGAATTCGCTTGAGCAGTTCAATATTGCATGATATGCATAATATTTCCGTGTGATACGCAAACACCCAGAAAAAATATGGCGACGGAGGAATAATTTTATTCAGAAAATGGACAAGGACTGAGAAAAGAGAAATGAGAATATTTTATGGGAAGGCTTTTCAATATGACTACCACTTCACAAAGCGTTCATTCATCACATGAGATGGAGTAAAAAAGAAGGCTGCTCTGTTCTCATCGGAACAAGTGAACCCTTAAAAATTATTTCCCATTAGAAAGTGACAGAGGAAAAAGTGTTTTATCCAGTTTTTGAGTACTAACTAACTAAACCAAGCAGAGAATGAGTAAAACGAAAGTCGGAGTCTCTCCGTAAGTGGCAATAATATTTTATACGGGTATTACACTATCATTACCGACTATCTGTGTGTGCACGTCGCACGGAACTTCATTTCCTCTCTTTTCCCTCATTCGCTGTCCTCTCACAAAAACTTGGGTAGAGGCAGCCACAGCGCCAGAGTGCACAGCATTTAATTTTAAACCTATTGAATAATAAAGTAATATAATATAGAAAATACTCGCACCGCTCTTCTCCGAAACCGACTTCTCCGCTCACTTTCTGCCTAATAGAAAGCAGCTTTTTACAGCAAAACGCAGTGCGTTTATTATTATTATTTGAGGCAAGTTTCTCAGTGAGATGAATTGGGAGAAGTGGTTCCTAGATAGAAGGATTGGAGAGGAGAGACACAGAGAAATACTATCGGTGAAGAGAGAGGAGAAAAGCAGCAAGTCGAAGCACGGCAGAGACGAAGAAGGGAACGAGAGACAAGAAGTTGTTCAGTTTAGTTGAGAGACTGACTAGTGGTCTCATAAAAAGCCATCATATTAATATTTTTCTATATACATTTCTCGGTGACACCCTCTTACTCACAACATTCCCAGAGTATTTATCACGTGGAGACGACGTAAGTCTCAAGACTGCATTTTCTATCCTATCCATTTATTCACTGTTTGACAAGCGAAAGTAGAAAGAGCGAAAGAAAGAAAGATGGAGGAAAATGAGCTAAGATTTGATTCGATGGTTCTCCTCCTGAAGCCAGAGAAGAAGAAAAAGAAACCTTACGAAGAAAACAGAGGAAGAGGACGCAGAAGAGTAGAAAGTTGTTTTTCGTTTTATACCCTACTTGCTCCATTTTACTTCCAAGCTCTAGTCAAGCTAAAAGTGGAGCGAGACATTTAAGAAAGTTCTCGCTTTTCTCACCCAACCAATCATTTCGGGAGACATACGACATACAAATGAACATATACCTAGTGTGTTACTTAGATATTATTATTATTCCGCAAATATAATATTTATTCTGTGCCTATGAAATAATAGAATGCACTAAAATTGTCATTGTCGATAGCTCTCGTGGTCGAGGTGTTACAAACAAAGTGAAAAGGAGAGAAAGAGGTTAAAGCGGCTAGAAAACAAAGTGTCACTTTCTTTTTTATCCTTTCACATTTCCCCCAATCGAAAATGTAGCAGTGGCACACAGCCACTGCACACATAATCCCAATTCCAAAGTACACACACAGACAAACCTAACTCTTTCTACTCGCCTCTCTCCTGTGCCTTAACTTATCTTTCTCTCACTTTTCACTTCGCTCTGCCTCTACTCACTCTCCTAAGTATTTATTTTACAAAATTGTATATGGATTGGATTGATGACCGAGGAGGTGGCGGAGAGAGAACTCCGCACACTCACAAAACACATAACACACACACATCCACATGCAGAAACGAATTGCCAATAATTTTTGTGGAAAAAGCTTTAACTCTCTCCTTTCTACCACGGCCATTGCTACTGCTCACTACTCACTTTTTATTATTGGATTACCACTGCTCAAAAAGGCGAGAAACCGCCGTCGCTGCGGCGTATTCTCCATAATAGTCAATACACTTATAGCGAGAGTTTGCTTTTCGGACTCTCTCTGTCTCTGTGTCTCAGTCCATAAATTTATTTTTCTACCTTTCACATATTTTCTCGCTCTCCTCTCATTCTCGTTTTGTGCCTGTCACCTTTCTCCCTTTTAATAGCGGAAAAAAGAAAAATAATCGGGAGAACATTTACAGAGTGAGGCCAATCGTCAACTACGGAAAAACGATACATGCATATTACATTAAAACAACCAAATTTCAATGTGAAAAGCTTTCCAACTTGACTTAGTAATAATAACAATAAAAGCAGAGGGACATTCGAGCACACACAGGACACAGGGGAGAAAGAAAAGTGAAAGGATGGAAGAGTTGTGTGACAATAATAATAATAATAATAATAATAATAATAATAATAATTTTCCAGAAAACTTAAGTACGTGTAAGGAAGCAAGCTAGCAAGGAGAAACGTCACACCAAAAGACCATTTTAATGGAAAATGTGCCCATGGCGGTTCTCCCATCGAATTAAACTTAACGACTCAAGTTGAACACCGCAAGATAGATATAAAAAGGGCATTAAAATGGGGAAAAGATACATCACAATTGTTTCTCCATGCATGCATCCATGCAGCAACGTCTTTCATTCCATTTTGCATTTTCTGGGTGAGAAATGAGAGGAGCGGAGGCAGAGCAAGGCTCAGCTCATCGTCAGTACAAAATGATAACCGAGTGTAAAAGGCGAGCGTGTGAGAAGTGAAAGTTGCGGCGTTTGGTCATATTATTCGTATTAGAAAAAGAAGACACTTCTCCCCTCCGTTCAGCACGCACTCCCTCGGTACACTATATGGACTGAGAGTAATGCAAACACTTTTTTTCTAGAAAAAAGCTTGTACGTGTCCATGTCCGTGTATTTGGATTTTATGTTTTTCCCTTTTAATATTATAATCCCGAGGAGATCGTGTTATGAAAAGGGAATATTATGTTTTTTATTCTTCCCCGGGAGAGAAAAATAGTAAAAGCGAAAGCTTTCGGCGTGACGTGATTGCAACATTGTCTATTATGAAAGTGATGGGACACACGCCATCATTATTATGATCATGTCGTTTCTGTTTGCTACTTACTTACTTTATTCCCAGTATTTTCGCTTCGCATGTACGCAAATAACACCACACGCAAACATGCCGATGACAAGACAGAACAAAAAACCGCTCTCTAATTACATGTGTATTTTCTCTCTTTCTCACACTCCACGACTTTTACTTACTTTACAGGCTTCATGGTGATCTTAGCATTGGTGAGTTGTATTGGACAATCTTATTTTATTTGGATAGTCTGCCTCCCACGTGGTAGTGTGGAGTAGGGATGGTGATGATGATCGTGGTGGCGAATGTTGTTGCTTTTTATTGTACAAGTAAAAGAAGCAGAGTCGGAAGAAATCAAGAGAAAAAGAGAGAAAATGGAATGGGAGAGTGAGAGTGAATCGAAAGTTTCAATTTTTCTCTTCCCCTAAAGACAGAGTAAAAGCCAATACTCTCTTTTTCTCTTTTAGGGTTTCTCAAATGTCTGCGTGTGTGCTGAATACATATCTGGGCTAAATATTGAAAAGGGAGTAAGAAAACGGCAGCAGGTTATCTCCATGCCTTTGGTGTGTGTGAGCGAAAAGACCATTTTTATATATTGCCACAAGACATGACAGAGCCACAGACAAAATAGTAATCTATTGTTTTGAAAGTTGGCTTTCTTCGCAACACTTTGTGTGTGTGTGTGGAAATCCCGTTTCCTCTTTCTTTCTGTCGTTCCCTTTCCTTCTTAAAAGAAAATGTTTTTTATTCCGCTGAAAGGGAAGTTAAAGATAGAGAAAAAAAAAATTCTTGGAATTAAATACTCTGATGAACACGAACATATGTCAAGTGCAAGAGTGAAAAAAGAGTTAAAAAATTTGGAGCACATGCTAACTAAAAAGTAGAGAAAAGTAGAGTGGAGTCATGTTCAGAAGTGCGCACAGAATAAAACGCCAACATGCACACACTGAGTCCGAAAGGCAGAGCACACATTGAGATAAGATGAGTTCAACTCTCTTTGCAACAGCACACAGTCATATCATAAGAAAAAGATAGGATCGTTCCTCTCTATTAATTCCTCCCAATTCTTGAGTATTTTTTTCTTTCGCAGAGGAGATTCCGCGAAAGAGATTATTTCGCAAATGCAACAAAATATAACAAAGGCGTTATTCAAAAAGACGTGTATCAAAAAATAAACCTGTTTAGGTTTTTCCACTGACTTTTCCTTCTTATTATTTATGTCCTGCAAGGATTAGATTAAGTCTTCCTCATTTTATCAGATTTTGCGCTCTAGCTTTAGCGGTATTACATAGTAATAATGAATATTGTAGTATATATAAAAGGCAGTGAAATGTTTTCATGTAAAAAATGAAATATCATGTGAATATTTTACCACAGCAAATCTCAAGTTCGATCAAGTTCTCAAATGTTTATATGTTTGCATGTTTGTGCAGTTCCTTGATGGATTACACACGACAGACAGACAGAGAAAAAATTGTAACGGAAGATAAATAAACTGAAGAAAATTTAAATATAAAAAGTAAAAAAAAACATTGGACACTTTCATCATCAACTTCAGCACACACTCAACGTGTCAACTCGATAAATATCATTTCCTAACATTTTCTCTGAATGTGTGAGCAACGCCTTAATAATAATCATAATCATAATAATAATAACGAGTACTAAAAGATCTAAAAAACTCTATAGAGAAGCCATTTAAACAGAGAACTGTACTTAAAAACTGTACAAGAATTCGTTCGTAGATTTGGCGAATAACATTTTGAGACGAAAACCGTAAAAAAATCCTGCACGAGAAATTGAGAAATTGTACTGGGCAGAGAAAATCTTATTTAAAACGAAAGAAAATAAAGTCTTGCAATGAACTTTTATACGTTGAAGCCTCCGTCTTGGTTTTTAAATAGCTGTGAGTACATATTTTATCTATCATACTTTTTTCCTAATTTATTATTATCATTATTACACTATGGATTACAAGTAGCAAAGATAAACCTCTAGTAAGTAAGTAAATGTAAGTAATGTTGGGTTGTTAATTATGAGTACTTATTCTTATGACCGTAATGATTATCGAGAGTATTTGTGGAGAATTGTTGGGGTATGCAAGTACCCAGACCAGAGTTTGTACAAAACAGTGGAAAATAGAACTTTTTTTCGTAGAGCGCTAACACTTTATAGCTGTACTGTACACATCTACCCATAAAACATTGATTGATATTGACGATGTCACGAAGCAGAAAAATGGTTTGGAGATTTTGCTTGTTGATTGACTGATTGAAAATAAAGTTGTTAGCTAAACTTAAACAGCGTAGGCGACCTTTCATCCACACGTTAATAATTACACGACCCGCTTTAGTATTGAAAATTGGGATAACTTTGTGGTAGTTCTTGTATTTTAATGACTGCTGGACGCCAACGAACACGAATAATTAAAATGTATCAATTTATTCAATCCTAGGTTGATCAGCAAAGTCACCAGTATTTCTCATTTTATCAATTTGACACTCCAATTTTGTGGTCTGACGGTCAATTTTTCGCCACAAAAGCTCTTTTTTTAAATGCCTTACAACAAACGACGTCAGCGTTTCTAAAATTAGGAGCAAACACAAAGAGAAAAGCAGAAAAAAGTCATAAAATAAAATTTTGTCATCCGTTGAGAAAACTCTTCAGAAAAAGAGTTTATGTAGAAAATGGTATTCCGACTGATGTGTATGTACAAAACAAAGAACAAAATAACGCTTTAGTCTATAGACGATAGTTTTTTCTCTATACTTTTTAAATCAATGTTTTATTTTTTCGTTATTTCTTTCTTTATTTTTAGATCAATTTAAATTTATGCACACATTACGTACAAAAGTTTTCTCAATTGTTCAAAGTTCTTGTTTCTAAAACATCCATTTCGTTTTTCTTCTCTTTTCTGATTCGAGCAGACAAATCTGTAGCTATGGAAGGTGCGACGATCAATGGACTGACACAGGTGACGCTGGAGAATGGATTGAGTGCAATTCATGGAGCCGGAGACGACAACTCAGCCAGATCATCACCCAGCGTGGGCAACACAACCGCATCAAACGGCAGTGTATCCGGCTATGAGAACAAACTCTTTGTGGGTGGTCTCAGTTGGCAAACCACACCGGAAAAACTTCGAGACTATTTCTCCCAATTTGGAGCTGTCACAGATGTCCTAGTCATGAAGGATCCGATTACACAGGTATTTTCCCTCTTCTCTTCCTCATCCCTTTTTTATAAACACACACACTCAAAAAAATAATGCTATTATTTATTTTATTCGACTCCATTTCCTTCGCCATATAAATGGGAAAAGACTGAGTGAGTTAGGCTGAAACCATGTTGGTGGTTGGGTTCGCGGTAGTACGCGGACCCAGATGAAGACGGGGAAACGCGAAAAGCTCAAAAATCCGTTATGCATTCATTGCATTATTTAAGCTAAGCTACAAGGTGATTTGTGATTTATTTACGAGGGAAAATATATATTTATATGAGGATAAGCTTACAAAATGGAGAAAAAGAGACACACGTCGAAAACCATTTTCTTTCCCATTGATCCATATTATGATTACATTATAGCACTGTATCGACCTTAAAGCTACTCCTTCGCCTGAAACGTGTTTTTTTCTCTCACTTTGTGTGCCTGAGTGCAAAAGTAAACTCGTCTCACTAAACTCAGCGATTCCGTGCACTCACTCAGTGATGTGGTGGAAGTGATGTGATGTGTGTCTATGCGTACTCCATAATATTATATTACTTTCTCCTGGGACGTATGATGGTTTCTCTGTCCTCTTCATTGTATTAAAAAGAGAGTATAAAAAGATTGTATAGAAGAGACGAACTAGAAGAAGAAGAAGAAAACGACATGGCAAAAAATGAACATAAAAAACTTTCCCTTCTTCTACCTCCTACTCCGCACAATTCCCTCTGGCGTCTCCTTACTCCTGTTCTTGCGGTTTTGTGGCGAAGCCATCACTGTGTACATAATGGATTAAAAGTTCTTAAGTAAAAGTCTAATGTACGATAGAAGGAACCAGTGCCGGTACCGGTTCTCGTTTTCCCCAGGTTTAGCATGAGACGACAGGATTGCATAGGGTTTAGCATGAGACGACAGGATTGCATAGGGTTTAGCATGAGACGACAGGATTGCATAGGGTTTAGCATGAGACGACAAGATTGCATAGGGTTTAGCATGAGACGACAGGATTGCATAGGG